>CAUYON010046325.1:0-19936 GCA_963573935.1 Arctocebus calabarensis
ATCAATGGGCAAGAGACATGAATAGAACCTTCTCTAAAGAAGACAAACGAATGGCTAACAAACATATGAAAAAATGCTCATCATCCCTAATTATTAGAGAAATGCAAATCAAAACCACCCTGAGATACCATCTAACTCCAGTGAGAATGGCCCACATCTCAAAATCCCAAAACTGCAGATGCTGGCGTGGTTGTGGAGAGAAGGGAACACTTTTACACTGCTGGTCGGACTGCAAACTGATACAACTGTTTTGGAAGGAAGTATGGAGAACTCTCAAAGAACTCCAGCTAGACCACCCATTTGATCCTGCAATCCCATTACTAGGCATCTACCCAGAGGGAAAAAAATCCTTTTATCATAAGGACACTTGCACTAGACTGTTGATTGCAGCTCAATTTACGATCGCCAAAATGTGGAAACAACCTAAATTCCCACCAACCCAGGAATGGATTAACAAGCTATGGTATATGTACACTATGGAATACTGTTCAGCCATTAAAAAAATGGAGACTTTACAGCCTTTGTATTAACCTGGATGGAAGTGGAACACATTATTCTCAATAAAGCATTTCAAGAATGGAGAAGCATGAATCCCATGTACTCAAGTTTGATATGAGGACAATTAATGACAATTATTCACACGGTGGGGGTGAGAAAAGGGGATAGCAGAGAGAGAAATAATGAGGAAGGGGTAGGGAAAGGAAGAGCAGAAAGAGGGAAGGAGTGAGGTGTGTGGGGTCTTGGTGTGTGCCACACCTTTTGATTGTAAGAGGGACTTTACCCAACAAATGCAACCAGTGTAACATGGTTTCTTGTACCATCAATGAATCCCCAACAATAAAAAAAAAAAAAAAGGCCATGAAATCTAATGTGAATATTCTACAGGGTTTCCTAACTATACAACACAGCTACAGAAACTTAATACGGTAATGAATAAAACAGACTCTGGATCTAGGTCTCAGACCATCATAACAACCTTGGGCAATGCTAGGCTCAGGTTGCTGTTTAACAATATCAGACCATTGGTATCTCAACTCGCAAGCATTTCTGTCTCAGTTCTCGAGGTTGGGAGGTTCAGAAGAGAGGTGCTGGCAGATCAGGCATTGGATAAGGGTCCTCTTCCTCCTTTGCAGCTGGCTTGTTCTTGCTCTGTCCTTGCTATGGTCTCCTCCTCATCTTACAAGGACATTGACCCCATCACTGGGGCTTCACCTCATGATCTTGTCTAAACCTAATTATTTCCCAAAGGTCCCACCTCCAAAGATCATCACATTAACAATTAGAGATTTAAACGTAAATTTTTTTGTGGGGGGGGAATCCATGCAGTCCATAGCAGGCAAGTTGCTTACCTTTGTGAGCCTCAGTTTCTTCAACTACAAATAATAATTATAACAATAAGTGTCATTTAACATTCCTGTGATATATCAGGCACTATCTAGGCCTTTACCTACATTTTTTCATTCAAGTCCCACCATAACTATGCAAGGTAAGTATTAACATCTTCCCTTTAGCTATGAAGAAATATACTGTGTGAATTTATATAACTTGCTCAGGGAACATAGTAGGAACAGAATGTATTAATATGATATTGTCATGGGGAGGATGTTATCTGATCTGCCTGCCTATTCTCCCATTGTGAGAATAAAATGAGATTGTGCTTGTGAGAACTTTTTATTTAAATGACAAAGCACCACATATGTGAAACATACATCCATTTGAAAGTGATCACTAATGAGCACAACAGTTCAATTCAATCAACCCAACTCAAATAACCAGACTCAGATAAAGGTAAAGCCCCAGAACTTCAGATTATTACACCAAGTCTATTTCTGCAATGTTAAGGAAGTGGCTCTCCATCTTCCATCTTCAACAATCTGCCCTCATTTCAATGCGGGTGATAGAAATCCAAGAAGAATATGGAACCACAAAAAATCCACAAAGCAATCTTGAAGAAGAAGAACAAAGGTGGAGGCATCACGCTTCCTGACTTTGAAGGATATTACTAAGTTATAGCAATCAAAACAGTATGGTTCTGGGATAAAAACAGACATATAGACCAATGGAATAGAATAGAGAACCCAGAAATACACACACACAATTACATCAATGATCGTCAACCAAGGGGCCAAAAGTGCCAACAAATGGTGCTTGGGAAACTACATATCCATATGCAAAACAGTGAAACTGGATCCCATCTCACCCACACACAAAAGTCGAAATGAAAATGCAACCCACAGAATGGGAACAAATATTTGCAAACCATATATCCAAAAGAGGTTAATATCTGAAATATATAAGGGATTCATACAACTTGATACCAGAAATACAGATAACCCAATTATAAAATGGGCAGAGGATCTAAATAGATACTTCTCTGAAAAAAAAATTAGATGGCAAAAAGGCATATAAAAAGGTGCTCAGTAACTCTAATCAACAGAAAAATGTAAATCAAAACCAGGAGCTGTGTGGTATCACCTCATATCCATTAGAATGGGAATTGTCAAAAAGAGAAAAGCAAACAAGTGTTGGTGAAGATGTGGAGAGAAAGAAATCCTTTTACACTGTTTGTAAGAATGTACATTAGTACAGTCATTACAGAAAAGAGCATGGAGATTCTTCAAAAAAAGCAAAAACGGAGCTACCATATAATCTCACTGCTGGGTATATATCCAAAGGAAATGAAATCACTGTGTCAAAGAGATACCTACACGTCAACATTCACTGCACACTATTCACAACAGCCAAGATACAAAAACGATTCAACTGAACGTTTACAGAAGAGTGGATATAGGAAATGGGGTATGCATACATATATATGTGTATGACTTATATTAATATATTTACTGTATACACACACACACACACACAGAGGAATATTTTCCAGCCTTAACAAAGAAGGAAACCCTGCCATTGTGACAATATGAATAAAGAAAGAGGACATTATTCTAAGTGAAATAAAAAGGCACAGAAGGAGAAATATTGCTAGACCTGACTTACATGTGTAATCTACAATAGTCAGACTCATAGAAGCGGAGAGTAGAATGGTGTTCTTGCCAGGGGCTAGAGGGAGGGGAAAATGGAATGATGTTGGCTGAAATCTACAAAGTCTCAGTTGGTCAGAAGGAATAAGTTCTGGAGGTCTAATGTACTGCACAGGGACAATAGTGAAAAATAACATGTCCTATACTTAAAATTTGCTAAAAGGACAAATCTTAAATTTTGACACACACCTACACACAGAAGGTTAACTAGACATGACAACTATGTTAATTAGCTGATATGTGATCATTTCGTGATGTCTATATATACCAAAACAATGTCATATACCTTAAATATATGTAATTTTATATGTCAATGATAGCTCAATAAAGCTGTTAAAAAATAAAAATTAATAATAAGTAAATCCAAGAAAGACAATGAAGGTTAGATCTTTAGCTACCCTGCAAGAAGGTGGTAGGTACTTGGTAGGCTTCTTCAGCTTGGGTAGAGAAAGAGAACAGTATCCCCACCAGCTCTCCATGAGGTTCTGTCGTAAAGTACCCAGTCATTGTGAATACTATCTTTCATCTTACGCAGCTGAATACTATATGGACAGCCATCATATATGTGTATGGGGAGGGTGGCTTATTTTTTTCAACTCTCTCCCACTAGACTGTAAGCTTCCAAAAGACAGGGATTGCTCTCCTGTTTTTAGAACAATATTGAATGAAGAACGAATACGCCATGAAATGCAGCCTGGAGAGAGCGGGCTGTGCAGAACAGCAGGCCAAAGTGTCAGAGCACAAATGGCAAAATGAGCTGCAGGAGCCAACATGGCGACATTCAGAGCAGCACTTGGAGAGAAGGTGACAGTGAGATGTGCACTGTCCAAAGGTGAGCCAGTGCTCTGCAGCCAGCGTGAAAACACAGAAGTGAGCTGCAGGGATAATCCAGGGATGTTTTCTCTGCTGTACCACAGCACTGCATAAAGCACCTTCCTGAGAGGACATGAGAGTATGTGCATTAAAATAGATACAATATGCTCAAAGATTATTTCCACTGAGACTTAGAAATTAGTGAACATTAATTTGGATACACTGCAGAGATGGCCCCTGGAGGTTGAGTTTTTCCATTTGTTAGTCCATGAATAATCACTGAACCATGCAGGTTCACATCAAAAAACAACCAGCCTCAGAAACAATGGTGCAAACCTCTCCTCCATGACCCAGAGCTCTTGTAGGATAACAGGAGCCATCAGAGTAAGAAGTTCACCTGAAGAAGCCCTCCCACCCTCCTCTCCAAACTCCAATCACATTGTCTTTCCTCCCATCAGCTCTGAGTGAGAAACACAGCAGAGATAAGGAAATGGATGAGAAAATGAACAGAGAACTTCACCAAGGTCAAGCACATGGATAAATCCTACAACCTTGTAGGATTATGTCACAGAACATAAACAAAAAGCAAACGAAAATTACCTTTGGCACACGACACTTGCAATGCAGGGAAAAGCACTGCTCTGAGTCTTCTCACTCTGTCTGGAAAGACAATTCGTTAAAAATGTCTTTGTTGCCATCCAGGGCACCTGCCACAAAGCTACTGCAAAGTGCAGTTTATTCCGGGTTTCTAAAAGCTCTGGGATAGGAGCAATTAAAGCTATCTCTGCCTCTGGGAACATCCGATTTTACATCAACAAATGTTGTGTCATCTGTAACCATGCCAATTTCCATTTAAGAACTTCCAATTATTCGTACTGCTAGAGGGTGAATTCCAGCTTTCCTGCTAATGGTTCCATTATCTCTTCCCAAACTCCCATCCCAAAAAGAAATATTGTAGGCTTTTGGGGGGGAAGGGGAATATAATCATAAACAAACTACAGGGTCAACATTCTGGGACTACAAAACTGGGTGCTACTTTCCATACTACCAAATCCTCTTTAAAACCACACAAAATAAACCTATTTCATTTTCACACACGTCACTATTTCCACAAAGGTTGTAGAAATGCATTTTCAGTGGGTCAGCAATTGTTCTATGTGATGCCAAGTTTTCCTTATTGTGCTGTCTCCCCACCCTACCCCCCTGACTTGCATGGGGGAAGGAGAAAGAAATAGTCAGGAGTGTGAAGGAAACAGAGAAGTCAGGAGAGCCTGGTCTGCTAACTCTGTAGGGGGCCAAGGCAGTGGAGGAGTTGGCTCACGCTGGGAGCTCAGTGGTTGCAGAGAGGCAGCTACATCAGCTTGAGAATCAGACAGATGACAGAATTCACTTCCCAGGTTCCTGATGACACTGTGCATAAATTAACATCTCATTCCTGCGTTCACCACAGTGGCTGGAAGGCATGATTGATCTAACATTTGGCCTCGCTGGAAGGGATGTGTTAATGCTTTCTTCCAACACTCTCCACTTCTTTATGAGCTAAGCTTTTCATCAGCAAATATCTGGGCTGAAGAGTTGGGACCATCAGTCAGCAGGCCGCCTACCAGGGTGGTTCCTCCACCTTCTGTCTGCACAGCACCACTTACTGAAAAGGCAAGGTTAGCTATCCCGTTATTAGCGGACTCGACAGCATCAGGGACCACAGCAGGTCCACTTTCAAATTACTAACCTTCCTCACCCTTGAGGACTTCGTTAATATTTTTCTATGTCAAACTGCCATGTTTGAGCAGATTGGCCTTGGGTTGCAAGCAGGGCCAAATTTCAACAAATTCATTTGGCTTATTCCCCTTGAAGTGACTTGTTAGCATTTGGCGTGTTTCTTCTCCTTACATCTTTCTTTAACCAACAAGCATATCCGAGAGCTTTTCTATGATCAGGCATCGGACTTGCTGGCTTGTCTGAGAGTGAGGCCCATAAAGTGCCTGGCGGACAAGGGAGGCGCCTGCCAGAGGGGGCCTTTTCCTATTTCATGCAAGGACGTTCCATGGATGAGCACTGGGCTGAGTGATAGTGTATCATCGTGTCACTGCAGTAATGTCTCTGCCTCTTCAACTTGAGGTTATAGAAGGCTCCGTAGTCTGCATATGGGTCTGCAGGCCCATATATTTTACCTATCACTGACAGAGTTCTGTATATGAAAAATGCAAGTTGGTTTCCTTTGGAGGAAGAGAGATAATTGACGTAATTTTTGCTGTGCCTTTGGCTTATTGAAAGGAATGGATCAGTTCGTGAGAGATTGAAGGATTTGAAAGCAACGGTGAAATTTGCTTCCAAATTTTCACTGTTTTCTTCTCATGAAGACTGAGATTGGGAAGAAAATGATACAAGAGGTATTAATGACCTGGTTTTTCTAGACTGAGGTTTATAATATCAGCTAAACATTCTATGAACTGGTTGGAATATGCGCCTCCCTTAAGCAAATACAGGTGTTTATAAGTCCCTACTATCTCCCAGTCACTGAAGAAAAATATTTCATGAAGATTGTAAAGAATAGATTTGCCTGGAGCTGGCATTCAAGTCATAGACAGACCAACCAAAGGGAACAATGGCCTCTGGAAAGGAGTGACTTAGCTTAAGAACCTGGGAGTGCTTAGAGCAGCGGTCCTCAACTCCAAAGCCAGATGGTACCAGATCTGGCCTGCTAGGAGCCAGGCAGCAGGGCTCTCCCCACTTCTCTGACTCCCCTTCCCTGCCACCCTCCTACTCCTCCATCCGTGAAAAAATTGTCTGCCATGAAATTTAGGAACTAGCTACCCGGGAGGAGCTGAGCAGCTGAGCAGCAGGGCAGTGGAGGCAGCTTCATCTGTATTTACAGCCACCAGCCTGCTGCTCCCTGGGGCCAGCATTTCCACAGGAGCCCAGCCTACACGCTGCCACTAACTGCCACTGCCTTTGGACAAACTGTCATCCCTGAAACTGGACCCTGAATGCCAAAAAGATTGAGGACCACTGACTTCCAGGGTTGAACAAGAGCTGTGTTCAAACGTGTGAAGAGCTGTTAAACTAGACTAGATTGGTTTTATACAGCCCTTAGCATAGGTCCCCCGGTGAGTGCTGAGGAGGTAGAGTTTGGGTTTCAATGGAAATAAAAAGAAGCCTTGCATGCTAATGATTTGTTTTTCAGCACAAAAGTATTCAAGCAGGAGTTGAACAAATACTGGTGCTGGATATTAAAGTGGGGATTTAAGCAGCACAACAGAAGGTGGACAATTTGAAATCTTTATGATCCTGATAAAAGAAAGAATCTTCCCTCAGGCTTTTGATGTCAGTTCTAGGGAACCAACTCCATCTCTGTCTTCTATTAAACTCACTTAATTATAATATGGAATATTATATTAGTCATACAACTTCTTTTATTTTTGCTGTACCCTAATCTGTATGAAGTGTTTGATTCAGGCCCTCTGTTTACCTCATTTTATAAATAAGAAAAGTGAGAACATCTGAGTCACGTGAAACAACCAAGGAAGAGTCACTGTACTAATAAGGCTTTGTTTATTGAGTGAGACGGTAAATATGGATGGCTATTCTACTTGTCTACCTGTCCATCTAAATCAAAAGGCCACAACTGAATTATAAAGAGCAAAGTAGCTGACATTAGAATGCCTAGACCAGTGATTTTCAATGGTGTACCTGCCGTTAGAGGATCTTAAGTGTGCTGGGAAGAATTTTAAAGGTCATTAATTAAATTAATTTTGAAAGAACTTCAAAGCATAGTAAGTATATCATTGTTTTACTTTTTTTAAAACCAATATAACTTAAGTATGCTGCAGAATTTTAGAGTTTCTCATGAGATTAAAAAAAAAAGGTTGAAAAACACTGGCCTAGACTCTGACTTTCTACTTTAGAACCCCAAACTTAAACTATCCACATGTAAGATTAATAAAATACAATGTTGAGTTAAACAATTTTCCATGTGGCTTCTAGATATTTGCCTTCCCAAAAACTGTGATGATCATTACTCAAATTGGTGTCATCTCTACCCACGTTTCTCAGTGTCCCTCTCCGGGCTCAGTTACTATGCCTACTTCTCCCTTCTATTCCCCAAGCCACTCAAGGTTTTACAAAATGAAGACAGACAACTATCAAATCTTAAATATAATCAAACATGCCACCCTCCTCAAGTTCTGCTCTTTATTAACTTTCTTTCCCTCTCACCTTTACCCCCAACACCCTCCATGCATGTGTGCACGTACACATGTACACGTGCGCCTCGGGAAAGTTCATTGCCTGATTCCTGGCTGCTCTGAGCACTGGCAAATTGCACAGCATTAGAAAATCCATACCAGTAGGCTGTGAAAAAGAATTTCCCCTGGAATTTGATGAGATGACCACCCAGAATCAGAGACATTTAAAGCATGCTGAACAAAGCAGTAGAGATTATGATATGCAGATCAATTTTTCTTCTAGCAAAAGAATGAACTCAGTGATTTAATGTACCTTTTCCACTGTTAATTTCCATGATCTTGAGATTAATTTGAATGCATACAGAATCTATTTGAATAATGGCTCAAGAAAAGAACTGAGTTGCTAATTCAATAGGTGCCAGGGTGTGAAAAATTATTGTCATGATTATAGTAACTGAAACTAAGGTTGTAAAAATATTTTTATGGAATATTAAATAGTTTTCTGGTAACTAGGGCCAAACACAGACACATATAACACAGCATTTTTTGGATGAATGTACATTTTTCCTTAAGTTAAAAAATTATGCCAAGATGCTGTTGGTTTAAGGTTGTCTCAGCACATCTCATTCTGAGCTGGCACGGTTGTAAGAGATATGAGATAAACAAGAATATTTAAGTATCTAAATAAAAATATCACTGAGGACTGAAAGATGACTGAGAGCTACAGTAAATATTTGAAACTATAACATTGGAGGACATGGCAAGAATGAGGGTATGGGTGGGAGACATCTTCAGTATTTGCATTTTGAAATTCTTATGTCTTCTAAGAAAGGAGTTTTCTTCTTTCAATAGCATCTCTCTATCAAAGACTTATCTTGCCTCTGTCTATCAACCAGATTCCCTGACAGCTTAGATAAATGTTCTAACTCCTCTAAGCATATTCCTTAATATTTACATGTGCACATACATTATGGTATATGTTACCTCTGTAATAAAATGCTAATTGATAAATACTTCCATCTCCAATGAATAAAGATTACCCAAAAAAGCAATGATTTTGTATTTTGTCTGTTGGCTGATTAGTTTTTGAATAAATAAAAAAAATCAGAAAAGAATAAACACAGATAAGAATGGGTTCATCTTCTACTTGCCAAAAACCAAGCAAAAATTTAGTAATAACACTCAGATCTTATTGGACATCTACAAGCTGTGCCACTTAGGGCATTCTCCAAGTCCTTAGAGCAGCAATGAATGAAAGTTGTTATCATCCTTGTTTTAGAGACGAGGTTCGCAGGAATCAAAGAAGTTCTCTATCTTGCCCAAACAAGCGGCAGGGTAAATGTGCTACTTCACTCCAGTACCATGTTCTGTCACCTGCCTGTCCCAGCATCCAACACAAATATCTGAAGGGAAAGATAGCTAATGAGAAGCGGTGGTTAAGCTTGTCTTTTTTAAGTTAACACTTTTAACTTGGACACAGTTTTCCCTTCAAATGCCAAGGTTAAACTGACAGTACTTCAAGAAAGAGTATCATCATTATGATTTGCAAAACAGAAAACTGGTATTAGTTTAATTTAAATCTTCCAGATGCTGACTATATTTTAACATACACCCTCATGGACTTACCTCAAAGGTACAGGGAATTTCAGATGACATGAAAGGTCCAGAGGTAGACAGGGAGAGGAAGGGACATGTCCTGGGACTCTCAAGATCCCACCCTAGAGAGGGGGTAAGAATTCTGTACTGTGTTTCCTCATACAGCACTCAGAGTTTTCAGCCCAACCTCTTCCATGAACAGAGGTTCAGTGAGAGGAAAAACCCACTCAGTAAATTCCGTCCAATCCCTCATGACAAATGAAGATACGGAGCACCTCTCCTACTGCTGTGATCTGCTTACTTCATGACCACACGAGACAAGTGCAAGTGCAAGGACACTCAGGATCCAGACTCACAGAGAGAAGCTTCGGGACACAATCCCCATAAAGGGTCCTCCTAAAGTGGAGTCGGCCTGTGCCAGGAGCAGCGATCAATTCACAAACATTCACCAAGCACATAAGAGCAAGTAAGAGTCTGAGAAGAAGGCAGAGAAGCAGCAGGCCCAGTCCCTTCCTCAAGAGCTTAAAATGCACTTGGTGATTTACAAAGACAAGCAGTAAGAGAGGAGGTGGCAAGTGATGACTGTTGCCTGGTACTTGGCCTCTGCAGCTTAGCCAGAGGCCAGAAATAAGACTACTCTTAGGCAGAAGCTGTTATAGAAGCTACCTCTGAAGTCAGATCAACTCTATAGAGCCTCAAACAGTCCCAGGCACACAGAAGGTATGCAAAAAAATTATTTTCCCTCTCTTTCCTTTCTGGCCCCTCACTGCAGAGAATAGCATCAAACTCTTCTTGCAGCTAGCTCGGCTTTAGCTCCCCTCCCAGGACTGATAGGACAACTTCTCTTTCTTTCTGAGCTCTAGTCCCCACTTGATAGCCCAGTTCTGGAACTCTGCTGCTCCCTATCTTAGTAGCCTCACCAGCCACATCCTGTCACCCCAGCAGGCGGGCGCTTCCTCTCTTGCCTCTGCATGTCAGTCTCCAAAGGACTAGCTTCTCAGGCCAGTGGTTGGCTAAGAGCCGGCTCCAGCAATGCCAGAGGACCACTTGACTACTAGTCCAGATACTGCCTGCTCTGTGATTTCTTATCAACTAGATCTGTCTGCTATTTGGGTTACCTAATTACAGAACAAGGATCAATTCATTAAGTGCATTGGCTGCCTACAGTACTTTGTTGAAAAGCACTCCGAGGTCATTTCCAGGTTCTAAAGGAAAAGACGTCACGATCAATCAGTGACAGCTGTCCTCGGTGTGGAAACTTGGGGCTGGTGGGCACAATGACTCTATCCTATCCTCTCCATCCCTATTTCACAGACTAGTCTCCTCACTAGTTACCATGTTTAACTCTGACTCCTACTTTAACCTACTGACTCCCTAGCACTTGATCTGAATCCATCTTTCTAATCTACCACCAAGACCCAAAATGGGTCCAGATCCAAATCCCAGTCTCTTCCCTGGCCTCACCATCTTATCATTGCCGAAATCCCAGATGTCACATAATAAAAGCCATAGAGTTCAGATTGGAGAATTCAGGAAAAAGAGCAGTAAGACAATAAAAGAACAAGGAGTCACAGACCGGGGAAATGTTCAAAGGTATGGCAGCCAGGGAGGACAGACAGCACAGGCACAGTCCACTGGCCTGAGCAGAACCATTGATTCAGATAGGCCTTTAAAATACTGTGCACCAAACCTTGAACTCTTTTCTCTAGGACACAAGTATCAACAAAATAGTAATGCATGTCTAACTTCTCCAAAGGAACTTCATGTAAAATTTTGTCGATGAATTATCTGAGATCCTAATTAGGAACATTAATTTTCCATCTAACTTAAACATGTAAAAATTCAGATGTGTTTGTAGTCCAATTTTCAAGTGGCCTTTCCTAAACTCATTTTTCCACTGAGTTTCTGCAGTTTATTTTGTTAGGTTAGCTAGGAAGGTTAATTTTCAATTCCCTTTGTCTTTATCTCCTTGATGGAACAAGTCATCAGTTTGTCTCACTTGAGACAAAAAATTACTGGGGGAAAGAAATCTAGACTTACCTGAGGGTGGAGTTTAAAGTTGCCATGCACTTTATTTGGCAATGATATTCACTGCACTGAATTGGAAAGAAATGAAAAACAAAAAAGCCACATGGAAGTTTCTGGGGATTTATTTTCCACATTTTCCTAGCCTTTCCTTTGGTTCATTTTTTAGGGAAAGTAAGCTCATATGACAGAAAAGTAGATATCTATTGCTTTAGAAAATTCTAAGATTTCACCTATCACAATAACTCCAGGATGTATTGCTATCAAACCAGTCTGCCTCCATTCATGTCCACTTCCTACAGTATTCTGTTTCTGTCTATAATCTTACACCACAGACAAAGGAACACTGGTATGTTGTCTCTGTGGCCTAGGAGATACTCTTTGGAGGGAAGGAGGAATGATGCCCTGTGATTAGAAAGAACATTCAAACTCTTAACCAGCTGGGGACAGAAGACAGTTCCCTCACAATTCCTATTTGGTTACAACAGGGTATGATAACCATTAGTTTAAACTACAATCTTACTGTAGCTATCATTACTGGAAATGCACATTTCAGGGGCGTTCAGCTACCATATAACAATGGCAGCTTCTACAAGCCTCCAGGTACCCTTATCTCTGACCAACAGCGGGGGCTTTGACAAGTGATTAATAACAGCTGAAAAGAGGTTTCATGGGTAAAATTAGTGGCTTGTTAATCAGCATAACGGATGCTAGAAATGAGGTATTACTGGTGAAATTGGAGGTATTCAAAACAGGAGGACTAGAACACTCCCCTACATGTCCATGTACACAGTGTCAAAATATAGTAGCCCTGTATTGTGGCTTAATCTCTAAACAGCTCATGTCCTGACAAAGAGAGGATCAGCCTATGCTCTGTTTCCCAACAGCTCACTGAATCCTGCCACAGGTGTAGAGAGTGCCACGTTGCCTCACATGGACCCTTTGTGCACAATGGTTTGGAGACCCAAAAGGACAGAACTAGGGCATCTCTCACTGGCAGAACAAGTTCCATGTGCTCCTGCATGAATGCAAGAATTGTACTAAGACTTGCTTTCATATAACCTGGTTGCAGGGTATGTGTGTCTGAGGTTGAGGGTGGGAGGCTAATCATCATAGTCTCTAAGCCTAAGGAGAGCTTACTGAGGGGCCATATTTCCTTTACGTGGGGTTCATGGCTCCAGTGCTGGAGACATTCCTGCTTCTAACATGCGGAGTTCAAGCCACTCTCTGGCTCTCACTAGTAGACAAGCAGACCAGTGGAGGTGCTCTCCTGGGAAATACAGGTAGAAGTGGTCCAGGAAGCTGCTCCAGTTGGTAACATAGGACTCCCAGCCAGGAGCCTGGGCTCTCAGGCTCCACGACAGACCGCTACTCCAGCCAGCCCTGTCTGTCCACAGGGCCCCCCACCCTCCACCTTTCTGCTGCACCAGGCTGTCTTGAGATGGGTGTTACCTGCTCTTAGAGGTACTCTCACATATGACGCCATCTGAGTTCCCAACTGAGGGGCCCTGATAGCCATGATCTTACATAATTTACAGAGATGAACTTACAGAGATACAAATACATACACTAATAAAAAAAATTCTCTATAAGTTTCACATTCAACAACCTCACATTCAAAAGCATTATTTCCAGCAAATTTCTGAACTGGCAGCAGAACCACTATGAAGGCTGAAGAGGATGTGGCACTGTGGTTCACAGCGCTAAAGCCAGACCGTGTGTGCATTGTGGTTGTCCCACTTACCAGCTGTCACCAGGGTAAGTTAATTCACCTCCCTGCTTCAATGCACTTATTTTTGAAATGAGGGAGTCACAGTAACTAACTCTGAGAGCTATTGATGGAGTCGGTTCAGGTAAAACATTTAGCCAAACCTGTGCTGGACTTGACTTCTGTTAACGCATAAGGACCTGTTGTAGAATGTCCTCCCAACTCCCCATCAGTGACATGCATGGCTTCAAATTGGCCACACTGATAGTATTTACACCATAGAAATTGGCACATTCTACAAATCAGAATCTTTTTTTTTTTGAAAGCCGGTGAAGCACATTGACACACAAAAAGAAAATTTTTTCTTAAAGCCTTGATGTTTTATTATAAAAATAGAATATAAACTTTGGAAACAAAATGATCCTAAAACATACATCATTAAAAATATAACATGAAAACTCAAAAATCAGTAATGTAAAAAGTAATGTGAAACCTTAAAAAATTGTTCGTAACTCATATGGCAGTTAACACCACTGCATTCAGCACGAGGCCTAGCCACAAGTTAGTACTCAAGAAATATGAGCTATTAACAGAAGACTCCTTCACTTGGCTAAAGGATTTCCCCCCTAACTTTTCCCTGCCACAAATAAGTCTTTGCAATTACACAAGGAAGAGTAAGTCAAACTCTTCTTTGTTGGTAGGAAAACTAAAACATAAATCAAATTTCTTCAACCTTAGCTGGCTTTAAAATCTGTATGTTTTTAGCCAGAATCACGTTGCCCATTTTAATCTATGACATGATACTAAGATGCCTTATAAAAAATATATCATACCTAACACATGGGTACTTTTCAATGGTCTTGCCAAACTCAAAGTCATGTGGATTGCATATCTTTATTGAAATCTATAAATAAGTCCCTGCTTGGGAATCAGTTCAAGGGCAAAACTCATGAGAACTCCACAAACAATACAAATACCTCAAAGATATGTTCTTAAGGGAATAACTGATGGACTCCTTCATCACCCCAAGTAAGAATAAAGCCAGAAGAATAGAATCTTGTCAGAAATTCCAGTTTTATTTGTAAAGGAGATGGACACAGAGTGAGAAAAATCAATCAAACATAGTTTTCTTTTTTCTTTTTCACATTTATTGATAGAATTTAAAATCAAGTTAAATTTCCTGGAGTTCTTTCTGTATTGTCTCCTTGGGCAGTGTAGAAATGAAGAGAATAAATTTTGGCTGTCTAATTGTATTTATTTTACTTTTTAGTATCAATGGGAGAAATGAGTAAGTCTGCAAAGGGCAATTCAAACTGCAAATGAACAGAAACCTGGCAATATTTCCTGGCTATGAGAAATCCTAACTCTTTCAGAAACATTGTTATTAATACTCTAAAATCTCCTTTTGCTTTCCCTTTGCAATTAAAAATTTGATTATGTGATTCAGGCCTAAACCACATAACAGGCCAGTAACTCACCTGGATCCTGCAAGTCCTTGCCAGATATTTAGCCATTCACACATCAGAGGCTTAAGTTCTTGCCCATAGTTCTAGGTGAAATGTTTTTTATTTTTATCAACCATCCAGATAATTGGAAAGGAAGAAAATTAGTCATTATCAATGTAGCAACACACTGTCCTGAGCTATCACAACCAGACAACTTTTAGTGCACTGCTACCGGTGGGGGTGGAGGGGGTTGAGTGCCAAATCGCCTTAATGTTTAAGCGGTTTGGGGGCGAGTGCAGTGGGATGGAACACCCACTGAATTACTAGAGAATAGAGCAAGAGAGGTTTGTGCCATTATCCATCAAGAAGAAACTCTTTTCAAGAAAAGAAAGTGAAGGGAAGCATTCTGCTCTGGGGACGGAGATGGTCAGGACACCACATGTCCTCACAAACAGCTTGCGTGCACATAGCTGCCTCCTCTGCTAGACAGGCAAATGGCACACCCTCGTTTCTTTCTCCCCATCAACAGCTAAGAAGCCTTTGCTGTCCATGGAGCTGTAAGGCTACCTGGCAGTGCAGGTGCAGGCCCCTTGGTGCTTACAAAACTTACATAAGCCATGAAGTGACTTCCTGCATGCCAGTATAAAGACACAGGGTGAGGGTCTAGGGTTAAAGAACTTGCTTACCCTGTACCCATTCCTGTGCTTGCCATTCTCTCTCAGTTTTGTAATGTGTGACAGAAGGACGGAGGAAGCTCAAGTCCTTCTGAAACAACTTTAGTGTACTAACCGAATAAAATTTTGAAGAAAACTAAGATGACCCAAGTTAATGATGCTCATGGTTGTTATAATACATGTGACAATCGGTCATGATGGCATTTTCTTCCAGTTATTCTAATTACGATCACTTTGAGATGGTCTGGCCAACTTTGAGTTTTCCTTCCTTTTGGTTAGTTTTCCAGCAGCCATAACCGGCATTAAGACAAGTTGCTGGGATCGCTCAAAGGGGGATTATTGAATCAAACTCCCTGTCCTGCCTAGAAGGGGAAAGGGAAGAGGTGTCTGAGGAGACAAGAGGACTCTGGGGTCCAGGGGCCATCAACACACCTTCTGAGAACAGAAGGTCAGAAGTCAACTGTTCACACCCTGAGGACCTCTCTGCCCAGGGCTCCCAGCCAGCAGCACATGAAGTCTTTCAGAAGTCCATGTCCTACCATGTGTAAGAAAACTGCAAAAGTTAACCCCACAGTCTGCCAGTTTCCAGCTTCTGTCCATGCAGAGTGGGGGCAAGAGGACAAATGTGTGTATTAAAGATGAAGGTAATTTTCCCTTATCTTCCCTCTGTCTTTTCTGAGAGCTCAATACTCAACTGTGCTCTTTCTCACTCCCCTCTCCTGTCAAAGACTTGTATGAGTGGCTCATTTCACAGGGCGTGATGGGAGCCCTTCATCTCTGGGTCAGACCCATTCTTAGTACTGTCAAGAATGAAGAAATAAGGACTTGAGGCTATCGGCTTCTTTGTGTCACAGCCCCAGTACAGGCTTTGGGGTGAAGGCACATAGGTCAGAATCCTGTTTTTACTACTTACCTTCTCCTTAGCCTTGGATGAATTACCCCCTCTGAAAGACAGTTTCTACATCTAAAAATGGGAATCACTCCTATTGCTCAGGTTTGTTGTGGATTAAATGGGATAAAGTATGTAAAGTGACTGGTATATGACAAGTGGCAATCCTATTCAGTGGGATTAAATAACAGGACTTAATATAATTAAATGATTCAAAATAAATACAGATGAGCACCTCAATAAACTTCACCCCAGTGGCCAGATTCGGGTTGTAAGGAGGAGGAATGGGGAGCGGAGGGGTTGATAGAGGAGGTCCCCAGATGTTTTGTATCCAAGGTCTTGTCCTTCAATGACTGACTGTGTGGCTGAGTCAAGTTATTAAGTTTAAACTGTACAAAATAACCAGAAAAGCTGTTCACACACATTTCTCTTCTCTTGGCAAAGCCTTCCATGTGGAGGGAGCTCATTCAGTGTAGCACCCACGATCTGTGAATGGGATCGATCTGATTGATAAATTTGGAGGAAGAAACAGGGCATGCTTGGCTCCATTCTCTCTTTTACTCCTAGATTTACATTCCTCCAAGGGCAGCTGTTTCTCACCCCACGACTCCTCTCCAACCCGCAATTACCCTGCTTAGTCCAGCACAACCAATGCCTGGGTAGGAAAGTCTGATTAAATACACCCTCCAACTGAAACCTTTATGAATAATAAAGTTGGCATTTTGAACTCTCATCTGTTTTGTTCTCTTATTTTAAAAATTCCTTAATGCTCAGGCAGGATGGAAAGTTATTTAACGGGCCGTGGTCAGAGATCTCAGCAAGTTGTTTTAATGCTAATTTTGGATGCTGAAAAACTAACAGAGAGAAGGGAAAACTTAAAACTGGCCTGGCCACCTCAAAGTAATACTAACTAGAATAACTGGCAGAAAATGCCATCATGACTGATTGTCACATGTATTATAATGACCACAAATACCACCAATGTGGGTCATCGTAGTTGTCTTCAAAATTTTATTTAATTAGTAAACTAAAGGTGTTTCTGTATCCTTAAGCTTCCTCTGTCCTCCTGTCACTCACACATTACAAAACTGAGAGGGAATGCAACCACAGGACTGGGTACAGGGCAAGCAAGTTCTTTTAACCCTAGTTTTGCCCCCAGCCTAGACCCTCACCCTGTGTGATTTCCTGTGCTGACCTGCAGGAAATCACTTCATTGCTTAAGTTAGTTTCATATGCACCAAGGGATCTGCACCTTCCACCCTAGGGAGGTAGTTATTTAGAGAGAAAGCAGTTAGCATGTGAAGTTCATCAACAGTGGAAGCTCTCGGGATGACCCAGAGGACCTACTTCTAGGAGAGAAAATAGGATTTTAATTGACAGATTCGATCCCAGGCTCCTCTCTAGGGCTGCCAATAGAAGTCATGAACTGCGATGCAACCACCTGGTTTTCAAACCACTTTCAATTCAGTTCACACCAGACCCCATGGAATGTACTTGAGGCCATAACACCATTCTATATCCCAACCTCAATGGCTCTGGCCCATTTCCCAGCCACCCTATGCTTACAACTTTAATACAAGAAGCTTAAGTTGTGTCATAACTTTCCTCCAGACCTCTGAGTCCTTTCCAAAATGCATCAGCTCTGTCCCCCGACTCTGAGATGAGTGAGTTCTCTCTGCTCACATACTGACAGAAAGACTTTAGCTTTTTTGACCCAATTACCCCAGTCAGACAGAGAATCTGACAAGGATTTGCCCTTGGAACTAACCAAGAATCCTGGCAGTTCAGGGTCTCCATTCACTAGTAAGAGCCTTAAGTTTGAGGACTGGGTTTTGTTCACTTCTGAATCCCTAAGTGCTCAGAAGTAACAACTTGCATAAGTTGGTGTTAGCACTCTAAGAGCAAATCCCTGCATTGAAACCTTTAGGAAATGCTCCGTAAATTAACAAGATGATGAGCAGGAAGGATGATTAAAGGTACCTGCTAATAAAGGGATAAGAGATTCCAGCTCCACCAGATTTCATTATCCAGGAGAACAGTTTCTTCTTTTACACTCCTAGATGGGCTGAGCTGTTTTCATATTTGTGGGGTTTGGCTGCACAGAATAAATCTCTCCCTCATGAAAAATTAGTACTTTGGCTATGCTACATTTTATTTAGCAGTTCCACATTAGGTAAAAGCCAATGCATACACACACACACACACACACACACATGAACTCTAATTGGCTTACACTGATTGGCACATCACTTTCTTTTGGCCTGAACCAATCAGGCCTATTGATGCACAAGAGGCTGAGATCCACAGTCATGAGAAGTAAGGAGGTGCTTCTTGGAGGTTTCTAATAAAGACAGTTCATTACTTTTCTGGGCTGTTCTCTCTCCTCCTGCAGGACAGAAGCAAGGAAATGTGGAGCCTCTAGAAGTGTTAGCAGCTGTCCTGTGACCACAGGAGAAGCCAGCCCCAGACTAAAGCAGACAGAGTGAGAACAGAACAGAACAGGGAGGCAGACGCAAAACAATGGCAACAGTGACCACTGGCCCCCAGCCTGACCTATCTCTGTGACTTCTCAGTTACATGAGCTTGTAAATACCTGGTTGTTTAACCCAATTGGAGATCCGTTTTCTGTTCCTTGCACAGGACTAAACCCAAATGAGCCTCACTGAGCAAGGCAGCTTTTATAATAACATGCCACTGTGTCCTTGCTGAGTTGCGAAGATTTAAACACATCAAGGTTAAGTGACCTGCCAGGGAACTTTCAAGGCAGCAAAAGGAGTGACAGAATGCAAAAGCCTCACCACTTTCCAGCCCAGGCCCTCACCACTGGTCAGTCCAGCCTCTATGGATGCACAGCAGTCACTGCATGATAATTATGTTACAGCCGGTGTCTGCAGAATGAATAAAAACATTGTCCCTACTCCCCAAAAAATTATAAATAATGATAGAATGTATGTAGGCAAAGACTTAGAAGTAAGGATTAAACAAACGTAATAATTATGTTAAGGTATTAATATGTGCATGGTAGATTTCCTACCCAAAATTTCCCTTCATTTTAAGCCACATTATTTTTACAATTACTGCTTTGATTTAAAATAGGATCTCAATATACTGGAGATGTTTTGATACTAAATACCACAGAATGATATGAAGTCTAACAAAATAACTTCCGGGAAACCTTTTGAAGCACAAAGCCCCAGGAATCTAATGTTTTGTAAATAGTAGCAGCCAGCATTTACTGGTCGTGTACACCACAGCATATGTACTGGCATGTGCTGAGCACTCTATATATGTTACCACCATGTCCGCCACAAACTTTTGTTCCCGTTTTACAGATATAGATGACAAGGTCCAGATAGTACCACTGACTGGCCCCAAACATACAATGAAAAGTGGCGGGTGGCTCGGCGCCTGTGGCTCAGCACACCTGAGCTGGCGGGTTCGAATCCAGCCCGGGCCTGCCAAACAACAATGACGGCTGCAACCAAAAAATGGCTGGGCGGCGGACATCAGTAGTCCCAGCTACTTGGGAGGCAGAGACAGGAGACTCGCTTGAGCCCAGGA
>CAUYON010046326.1:0-22559 GCA_963573935.1 Arctocebus calabarensis
CTGAGCCAACTTCTAAGCAGGGTGAACCCTGTGTGCCAGGATCACCACCGCCATATTTTCTCATATCGTTATCTCACCCTCTCTCTCTTACATAAACACACACATATATATATGTAACTTTCCTAAGGCAAAGACAGTAACGTAGAAATTAAATTAACGGTGTATTTCTAAAGCTTTCTGCCTTTAATAAGATAAGCACAGGAACAAAAGGCAGCTTGCCACAGTAAAGAAAAAAAATTGTATCTCTCTAAGGATTGTGTTTATTTTACAAGAAAATTAATAATAAACACTGAAAATCTTGTGTCTTGTGCTTATCCAAAGGTAGCGGTTTTCTACACATTCTGAAATGGCGATATACATATCAGCTTTTAAGAGAACAGAAAGATTTTATGATGACAATTCTTTAAAACCAGTTGATAATAAACTTCACAAGCCATGTAAATAAAAATGATCAACATGTGATATAGATTTTGAGGTTTGGTTTGGTTTCATCTATCTTTCCAGTCATTGTGCATAGTTGTGCTTGGAAAAGTTAACTGTAAACTTCCAGTCAAGAACACAGAAATGATCCTAAGATGTTCAGAGGAAATTTAATAGAGGAACTTGATGTTACAGGTGTTAGATGAGCTAAGAGGAAAACCTAGGGGTGATGAGATAATCCAGAAATTAGTAACTGAGTATTTTACTTTTCCATTTTTACATAACACATTATTTCAAAATTTAGTAGCTCAAAAATGTCATTTTTTTATGATTATTTCTGTCACAGTTCTGGGAATCAAGTGGGCTAGTTAACTGGCTCTCACCTGGTGGTGAATGCTCACTTATTTGCATGTCTGGTAATTGATTCTGGTGGGGATCTTAGCCGGGTGGGTTGGCCAAACCACCACACATAGCTTCTCCATGTGGCCTGACTTTCATTACATTCAGCACAACATGACAGCCTTAGCTTCTCACATGATAACTCCTGACCCCAGAGGCACATGATCCCAGGGAACAAGTTAGAACTTGCTTCATCCTTTATGACCCAACCTCAAACATTACATAGTGCCATATTCCCTGGGTTGATTAGTCAGTGAGGTTGACCTAGTTTCAAAAGGAGAGGACATAGGTCCCGTCTCTGGTAGAAGGAATGCCAAAGAGTGTGTGGACATGTTTGACAGCCACCAGGCAGAGGGGCCAGCTACCACCCCACCCCTGCATCTGGAAGAACAAAAATGTCTCACAAGAACTGAGAACTGTGCAGTTAGAGCTACACAGGCCAGTGCTAGAGAAATGGAGGGGATCGTGCTGAGTCACCAAGTGGGCTGCACTGGGCAAGTTCTGAGAGAGCTGGCAAGTGACTTCAATGCTTCCATTGCAACAGACATGGCTCCAGTTATGCTATTGGTCATAACAATATCTGCATTTTATACAAAAACACTAACTTGATGAAGTTTTGGCTGGCACTCTGGTAAACTGACTAGCACATTAATCATTGATTTCAATTGTAGATATTTTTTAGCAAACAACTCTATCAGAATAGACCAATTGATTTTTAGAAATGAGGCCCTTCATATTTTGACACATAACTGTGTCTTTGATAGGTCAGCATCATAATAAAAAACAAATTGTGCTAAATTAAAATAACTAACAGGACCTAATGACCAAATACATTGTGTGGTCTTGACTTAAACAAACCAACTATAAAGTACATTTTTTAGCCAGTTGTAGAAATTTGAATATGATCTGGGTATTAGATGAGATAAAAATGTACTGAACTGGAAAGGTGAGGATCTCTGGCTAAGAAAAGCAGCTTAAAAATAGGATGTACAAAATTACTATGCATATAGGTGTTAACAATGACCATCCCAAGGGAATGGGAATGTGATTTTTTTAAATTTTACTTGTTTTGTGTTCTAACTTTCTACAATGTATATTATTTCTATAATTATAAAAATTAGAATTATATATTATAATATTATAATAATAAAATATATATTATTTTAGTAAAACCTTTAAAAAATTCTAACATACATAATGACTCACAATAATCTGGAGTTTAGCCCTTAGATTCACAATATCAGAAATGCCATATCAAGCTAAGGCACAAATTTATTTTCATTGACCCTGAATCCAAATAAAGCTACCGACAGAATTATGATCCCTGATGGGAATCAATATCCCTCCTCTTGAATTTAAATATAGGTTCGTCGTTCTGGAAAAAGTGCTACAGAAAAAGAAAATGAAGTCTTTTCCTCTAATCTAATTTCCTCACTTTTCTCTCAGCCTTGAAAATATCCAAATGTCTCTGTCCTAAATTAAACATGGTGCTCCCCAGAGTTCTATCTTTGACTCTCTTCATTTACTTTTTACTTTACATATTTTTACAAAGCCATAGTCATTACCATAAATGACTCCCAAATACTTATCTTCATTTCTAAAAGCTCCCCTGAACGTGAATGTGATTGCCTGCTAAACATTTCCATTTGTGTGCTCATGAGAACCCAGAATTTAACATATCCAGAATTGAATTTAATCACATTTGCCCTTGCAAAACATACTTTTCATTCTGTATTTCTCATTCTTATTAATTACACCACAATTAACACAGAGATCCAAGTCAGAAATATGGTGGTCACCCCTCATTTTCCTCATACTCTTATCACCCACAAGCATATCTAGTCATGTGCAGACGTTCTGGTAATTTATCTATACAGAAAATGTATGTCCGCTACTAGGACCAAATGATTTTGCAAGTTTGCAGAATAAAATACCAATATCCAAAATATCTGCTGTGTTACCATAAACTAGCAGCAGTTAAAACTGTAATTTTTCTGTTTCTTTTCTTTTTTTTTTTTTTTTTTTTTTTGGTTTTTGAGATTCTTTTTTCTTTTTTTGTGGCTTCAGGTTCATTGAGGATACAAAGAATTATGTTGCACTGATTGCATTTGCTAGGTAAAGTCCCTCTTACAGGAACTTTAACCCCCTATACACCATAACCCCATCCCTTCCCTGTCCCTGCTCCTTTGTTCCCCTGCCCCCTACCTTGAACTGATTTGAGTTTTTCTCTTATGAGAATAACCCACATCACAAAGTCTCAAGCTAAACATGCTGGTGTGGATGTGGAGAGAAGGAAGGAACACTTTTACTCTGCTGGTGGGACTGCAAACGAATACAACCTTTTTGGAAGGAAGTATGGAGAATCCTCAATGAATTCCTAATAGACCTCCCATTTGATCCTACAATCCCATTACTAGGCATCTACCCAGAAGAAAAAAATCCTTTTATCATAAGGACATTTGCACTAAATTTTTATTGCAGCTCCATTTACAATTGCCAAAATATGGAAAAAACCTAAATGTCCACCAACCCAGGAAACTGTAATTTGTCAAAAATGCAATTCATAAATAATATAAACATAAGAACTACTTAAGAATATACCTGTTAATGTATGTGTAAGACCTAATTTGAACACTACTAAATATTGAAAATAAAAATTAACTAAGATGTAACCAAATGAAAAGCTATGCCATTTCTGTGGGCTAGAAGATTCAATTTTGTTAAGGTGGCATTTTTCCAAAATTGATGTATAGATTCAACACAATAGCAAACAAAATCCTGGAAGCTTTTTTGTAGCTGCTGACAAGTGATTCTAAAATTCAATTAGAAATGCAAAGGACCTAGAATAACCAAAATAACTTAGAAAACAACAACGATTTTCTGCCTTATTTCAAGACTTATTACAAAGCCACTATAAACAAGACCAAACTATTGGCTCCAAGATAGACAAATTGATCAGTGGAATAGAAGGAGACCTCAGATATAGGCCAACTTATATATAGTCATTTTCCATGCAGCTTTGAACACAATTCAGTGGGGAAAGAATACTCTTTTTCACAAATGTTGCTGGCACAATTAGATATTCATATATAAAAAACTGAGCTTCAATTCATACCTCATATCATATACAAAACTAGTTCAGGAATAGGTCATAGATATAAATGTAAAATATAAAACAATAACACTTCTAAAATAAAACACAGGAGAAAATTTATGTGCCTTACATTAGGCAAAAATTTCTTAATAACATAGCAAAAGCACAGTCCATAAAATAAAAAATTTATAAATTGGACTTCATTCAAGTGAAAAACTTTCACTCTCCAAAAGGCACTGTTAAGAGGATTAAAACACCAAAACTATGGGCTGGCAGAAAATATTTGATAATCTCATATCTGATAAAGGACTTCTATCCCGAATGCATAAAGAGCTATCATAACGTAGAAAGAAGAAAACAATATTTTTAAATGGGTAAATGATTAGAACAGACCCTTTGTGAAAGATGATTTACAGATGGCAGATAAGCAAGTGAACTGTGCCAAAATTCATCTATCGTTAGGAAAGTTTCTACACCACAAAGGAAATAATCAATACAGCAAGTAGGCACCTACACAATGGTAGAAAATATTTGCAAACTATACGTGTGACAAAGGGCTAACATGAAGAATCTATAAAGAACTTGGTTCTTTCTTGGGCTTACAGTAAAGTAATCCTAATATTGTCCTTTATGTAACAATTTGCTACTTAGCCACAAGCCTTTATTGACTGTACTGAAATAGTAATTTTTGGCAGTAAGTCAACTCTCCCAAGAAAGAGAAAAATGTAATTATTATTTTTCTGTCTGATAAGGAAAGTTAAAATAGTTTCTCAATTCTGGAATTACCCCTTTCTTATAAAGCATATACACTAGCAAAATGGGTGTGAGAGTGTTTGTGATTGTAAGGGGACTTCAAAATGAAAAAAAAGTTTTAAATAACCAACTTTTCAGCACGATTGTTGGAAGTATATAAATTAATAAGAATGCTTTCCCTAATATTAAAGCTCAAATGCCCCAGATTTACTATACAATGCCTGTTTTGCATATAAGACTTGGTTATTATGGATGGGAAGAGAAAAAATAGAATATGTGTTCCCCTGGGGGAGGGGTGAGTAGTATGGCCCCTTCATATGTTCTCCAGGGCAGACACCACTGGGTTATATGCACCACTTGATCCATTCACCAGCCTACCTTAGGTATCCACTTTGAAACAGGCCTCATTTCAAATAAACCTAAAGTCACCAGTCCAGATAATTTTCACTCTAGACATTTCTCTCAAGTTGATTATATTTGCATTATGCCATAGGGACACTTCAGGTCAGAAATAAAGCAATATGCCCACTTACGCTCTTTGAAATGACATTAACCTTCTACCTTTTTTTTTTTTGCTTTTTCATACAACATTTTATTTTGGGAAATATTTCCATATCTATATATAAAGTGCTTTGCCAACGATTTTTATAAATGTTATCAGAATTTATTTAATCTTTGCCTAGATGATGATGGATATTTAAGTTGTTTCCAGTCTTTTGCTATTACATATATATTTGTATATATGTATTTGTTTGGGAATTCATTGCGGGTTAACCTTCTACTTTTAATTCATCTTACTTTACTGCCTCATATTCTTTTGGGAAGATTGCTTCTCAATGTTCCATTTCTAATCAAAATTTTTCCATATCACTCATAAGAGGCTAAATATCTTTTTAAAATTATTCTTAAAATTGGCTTGGCACCTGGGGCTTAAGCTGTTGAGGCACCAGTCATATATACCAGAGCTGGTGGATTAGAATCCAGCCCAGGCCCACCAAACAACAATGATAGCTACATCCAAAAAATAGCCAGCGTTGTGGCAGGCACCTCTAGTCCCAGCTACTTGGAAGGTGGAGGCAGGAGAATCGCTTGAACCCAAGAGTTGGAGGTTGCTGTGAGCTGTGATGCCCCAGCACTGTACCTAGGGTGACAGCTTGAGGCTCTGTCTCAAAAAAAAAAAAATTTTATTCTTAAAATTGTTCTAAAACATTATAGAATTTACTTTCAACGGTTTCAGTCATATTTAAGTTTGTGATCAAAGTTTTGACCATATGGAAAGGTGATGTGAAAATTGATTGATCCCCGAGTATATGCATAGTATTCTTAAGGGCGCCATCTTTATTCTTAATGTTTACTTTATCAATCTGGTATTCCTTATATGCTTTCAAAAAGTCTTACACTTGAGAAGATAGTACCACAACCTGTGTGGCACAAACAACAGGCATGTGTTGTCTCACAGTTCTGGAGGCTGGAGTCAGAGGTCAGGGCGGCAACAGAGCTGACCTCTCCTGGGGGCTGAGAGACAGCCTACTTGCTCCACGCCTCGCTCTGGGGGTTGCTGGGAATCGTTTATGCTCCTTGACTTGCAGATGTACCACCATGACCTTGGCCTTCATCTCCACATCGGTTTCTCCCTGTGCTTCTGTGTGTCCCTGTCTCTGCTACCTGTGAAGATGCTACACATGTCGGCTTCATCTGATCTAATTACATCTGAGAAACCCTGTTTCCAAACGTGCTGTCATTCTTAACAACTCAGGGTTAGGACTTTAACATATGAATTTTAGGAAGACACAACTCAGCCCGTAGCACACACATTCTACCCAGGAAAGGTTTCAGCTCTCCATCAGTACATTAACGTTTGCGTTATTCATGCCTTTTTTCAGAATGTGAAAGCTTAAACTTCTCAAGACCATCAACAACATAGAACAATCAAACAGACAGAAGGCCCCTTCTATGGGCCAATGGTTCACCTAATTCTTCTGGATCACTCACCTACTGGACCAGTCTGCCTTACCATGCTGAAACACAGTCAGTTTGTGCCTGGCCTCCCTTTCTTGGTATTTTTTGTTGTTTGCTTGCTGTTTTCTAACTATAGCCATACCCGGATGACTAGTGCCTCCTAAAAAATTCTATAAATATGAAATAACATTTCTAGCCTGCAGCTCTGGGTGCAGCCCATGTGATTTTGCTCATCAAGTTTTAAACAATAGTATCTCTGTAATATTGCAGCAAGGGACTACTAAAATTTTGGGGGGGTATTGACACGCAGGGTAGAAAATAAGGTTCATTTCTCTCTTAATGTCAACTCCAGTTAATTTGTGAATTAAATTCTAAATAGCTAATTGAATATTCTTAGGCCCAGGGAATAGAAGGTCATTGTAGTTCTTAATGTTTGGCATTAGGATATAGGAAGGTTTAGTCATGATTCACCATCCTGGCCCTAAGTCATCTTAAAGCACTTTACAACAATCGAAGTCATCCAAAGAAAAGTGCCACCTGTAAATGGCATCGTGATCACTCCGCCCCAGGATCCTGCTTCTCCCTAATTTCTTCCACCCACACCAGATGGCTCTGCCCCTGCTCCAGTGGCCCTATGGATATCAGCCCCTGCTTCATCATCTGGATTGTGTCTCTTACCTTTCACGGTAAGTATCTTGTAGGTGCTGCAGTCTGGAAGAAAATTAAGTTATAGCAGAAATACTGTGAGTACTATAGCCTGTGGCTCTTAGCTGTTGCCCCTGCCAAGAAAGGTTAATGGAGATATAAGGTCTTCCCATGTCAGCAATCCAGTGTCCATTTCTCCAGTTTGTCAAGAGAGGGGTTCAGTGACAGTGAAAGTGTCCTGCTTCCAGCAAGGCTGCAGTGGAGGCCTCAGAGATAGCGCCTCCCCCAGTGAGAGAGCAATGCAATCTTCCTTGACCTGGTTCTAGAGATCCAACCTAGACCTCTTTCTCCAGCCTCTCCAACTATAGTTTAGAACAGTGGTTCTCAGCCTTCCTAATGCCTCCTAATGCCATGACCCTTTAATACAGTTCCTCACATTGTGGTGACCCCCAACCATAAAATTATTTTCATTGCTACTTCATAACTGTAGTTTTGCTACTGTTAGAATCATAATGTAAACATCTGATATGCAGAGTGTATTTTCATTATTACAAAGGGGTCACAACAACCCACAGGTTGAGAACTGTTGGTTTAGAAAGAAAATCCAATTCTGTTCTTAATACCTATTTCCATGTCTTGAACTTCTTTCTGCTTAAAACCCATAGAGTGGTAATCATATGGTTGGTTTTAGTAAAGATGATGGAAGGAGAGCATATGGCACAGAAATGCAATTTCAAACTGATCACTGGACATTAAACATCTTTGTTATTGTCTGTGGATAATTTACACTACCTCAAATTCAAGCCTCATGCATTCTCACCCTTCCTTTCCAGATTGTCTTAGGGCAATTTTCTAAAACCAAAACCACCAGCTCACATGGCAGTTCAAAAGCAACCACACATAACAGGGATGCTCTCTTTTACGGCAGTGGTGCTCATACAATACAGTTTTTATCCATTGGCTACTGATAGTTGATGTGGAAGCCAATAAAACAGGGCTGACATGTCACATGAAAAGGTTCAAGTGCTTCCAAGGTGGTCTTATCAAGGAATGATAAATAGCCTCCATTGCATGATTCTTTAGGAATGAGACTGGGAGCAGGAGGAAAACCTGTTTCCACCAGCCTGTTTTCTCTTCCTACACCTCAGCTATGGAAAGTGATCGTGCCTGGGGTCACAAATCTTTTATTCAAGTCAGTGTCATTTTCCCCAATTATTATTTTAACTATTGCCCTTCTCTCCACCTCTCCTTCTCCTCCTTTTGGAGCACCTGTCATCCATATTTTAGAGCTCCTGAGGCTCTGTCTTTCAGAGCTCTTGTCATTTCCTCATGACTTTGTTCTCTGTATATTTTTGCTGTGCCATCAAATGTGTCTTCCACTTGACCCTCCAGATTGCTAATTCTGATCTCTGTAGTAACGAACAGCTCCTTAATTCATCTGCTCAATTTTCAATTGTAAAAATTACACCTTTTCTTTGAGTTTTTGGGAGCCCTTGTAAAGTTGTCATAGAATCTCCAGAGCCTTGTCCAAAAAACATCTTGTTATGGTTATTCAAATAGTCTTTGGTCCCCTGAAACAGTTTATTGCACTTAGAAGCTTTCCTAATCTGATGGTTCTGAAGGTTTTCTCTCTCTCTCTCCCTCCACCTTTCTCTCTCTATCTTTCCCTCCCCCCCCCACCTCCCGCTTGTTTTATCTCAAAGAGACAGCTCTGCTGGGTCCCCATACTCTGTGATTTCCCTCACATATCCACAAGTCTATTCTCACACCAAGTTAATAAGGATCGGGTATCTGGGAATGGTGGAAACCCACAAGTGGTGGAAAGTACTGCTGTTGACAGAGAGGGATGTGAAAACTGGATACTCTTCAATCCCTTCAGCAATCATCAGGAAGAAGCTCTAATAACCCTGTACCTGGCAGAAGGGGAGTTGAAGAGCAGGCGGTCCTTCTAACACGGCATGCCTGGGCAGGCACGGCTTCTAGGCTTTTCTTTTTTGGGGTCCACAGATCCCAGAGGTAGAAGATTTCATCAGGAATAAAAAGAGTTCAGATCGTTTGCCCTAGCCAAGGGACTGGAGAATCACCCTCAGCTTCCAGCTTGGCGGGGTCCTAGTCCTCACACAAACTCTCCAGGTCCTCAGTGGGGAGGAAGCTGGTGTCTGGGTTAGAGTTGGGAGTGGATGTCAGGTCTACAGGGATGAGTGTCCGTTCCACCATCTCAGCAGAATTCTGATCACTGTGGGGTAAATGGAAAAGATAAAACAAAAGCAAAAGGCAGAAGTGATTGAAACAGCCAGTATCACTTGTTTTATACCTTATCACTTTCCACAAAAGATTTAATGTGACTTACAATGGAACACATGCAATAAAACAGCAAAATGTAAACAGAGATTAAAAATCAGAATAAAGCAAATATAATTTAGAAGAGGACAGCTAGACAAGAGGGAAGAAAATAATTTTTATTTTTATAAAGAGGTGAATAAAGGATCACTGGGATGAATTCACTCATTAAAGTAGATGGAGGCAGGTTAAAAGCCAAACACCCCTACTCCTCCGCTCTACCTTTTAAAATATTTTTCTCTACCTATATGTAATTTTAGCAAGTTATAATAATTGATTGTCAATAAAATCAAATGAGGGTCTAAAACTAAATGCAGTCAGCTATGGATCTGCTTATGAGAAGTAATTTAGTTTACTTAAATTTGAAAACTTACACTATGTCTTCGAAGAAGTTACCTTGGAATCCTCTAAATCTATAATGTCAATAAATCAGAAAATTTTGAAAGATAATAAATAAGAACTAGAAAAAAAATTGGACAAATATTTTAGATAGTTTTGAATATTTGATCCCGTGTCTGTTCTAACTTCTTCGAAAAAATATTTCTCCCACCCTGGCATATAAAAAATTTTTTACTATAGTTTTAAAATTTTAATTGGAAAAGCATCAGGTTGTTTAACCTTACTGTCTGGCCTTACATGTAGCACATTCTGTAATAAGATTTTTCCAGAAACAACCAGAATCTTGACGATGATAGTTAGATATAATCAACCTAGTTCAAGAAACTATAAAAATATGTAGAATAATTTTTTAATTCATATTGCTTAAAACAAAAAAGGCTTGAGTACTATTACTCTCACACTTTGAAATGAAAAATCTATACATATGACTATGTCGTTAACTTGAACATCATATATACAACTTTCTACAAATAACCCTATAATTTCATTCTGACATTTATTAAAAATTTCTTCTCAAAAGGGGTTGATAGTCTTTATCTACCTTCGCCAAAAGAATAGACTCTGTTTTGGTCCAATTTTGCATTTATCTTCTTCCAAATGCTGGTAGTAACCTTACATTTGAATCTCCAACACTTTTCACGTTATTCTGGTATAGCACTTGTTTTTGTATGTCAGTCATACCTCAACAAAGTGGTTATAAATACATTTGAAAGGGAAAAAATTTTCAAATTTCATTTAAATTACCAAACATTTAATAATTGCTTTTGGTAAAAGATGACTTCATCCAACAGGCCCTGTTTTTAGGGTCATTCTTTCTCCAAAGAATTTAAAGAATTTAAATCACTTGTCCTCTTCACCAGTGATTTTCACTCTGCATCTCTCTTCTCTGCCCTGGTGTGGATCCAGAAACTCTTATGAGAAGAAAAGACGCATTTACTGGTGTCCAAACAGAAAACAAGGAACCCCAGTGGACACAAAGAAGACCTCTGTGTCACTACTTGCAAAATACATTTTAATACCTCCATTGCAGTATCTCCAAGCTGTTAAATAATTTAATGCCCCAAATCACGTGGGCTACATACAGAGCTGCAGATGATAAATATTGTTTCATATTTATAGATAATATGGAACATTCTTTCTTACAGGCACCTTCATTTGATGACTGACATTACCTGGGGTAACAGGTTTTAAAAGACACCATTATTCTCATTTTACAGCTGAGGAATCTTGGAGTCTTAAACTTGTAAGTTATGGCAAAAAATCATAGTCCATGAAGTTCGATTTCCAAGACATTATTTGGTGTAGACTGTTCATCTCTCTGTGATCTTAGTTTCCTCCAACCTTGTAACCTATTGTAATAATTAAATGATACGGAATACATACGCACTGGTATGATCTTAGCATTTTTATCACTATTTTTCCATTAAATATCATTTCTCTTCTTTTTTCCTATACTCAGAGAGCTGGCTCTGCTCATCTGGCTAATGAATGAAAGAGTTCATAAGAAGGTTCAACTTTTATGTCTCCTGGGCAAGTGGAAAACATATCAGCTCAGAGGCTAAAATTCCCTTTTACACTTATGCTTTATGTCTTGCCCATACTATGTGGAAATTTCTCCATCAAAAAGACAGGAAGATCCAGGCTTTGTCCAGTATAACACATAATTTAGAATCTCTTTGTTTGTGAACAGAAAACAACATTAGGAATACAAGACTGGCTGGGCCCAGTGGCTCATGCCTGTAATCCTAGCACTCTGGAAAGCCGAGGTGGGTGGATTGCTTGAGCTCAGGAGTTCGGGACCAGTCTGATCAAGAGGGAGACCCCAACTCTACTAAAAAATTAGCAGGGTTCAAGGGAGTGGGGAGAAGGAAAGCGGAAGGGGTTGGGAAGTTACAATGTATGTCACACCACTTGGGGGCAGTACACAGTTATAAGAGGCACTTTATCTAACATCTGCAAACAGTGTAAACTAATTCTTTGTACCATCAATGAATCTGAAAAAAAAAAAAAAACTAGCTTGGTTCTGTGGCGGGAAGCTTTAGCCCCTCCTAGCTACTTGGGAGGTTGAGACAGGAAGATCACTTGAGCCCAAAAGTTTGAGGTTGCTGTGAGCTGCACTGCCAAGGTACTCTAGCCTGGGCAACAGAGTAAAACTCTATCAAAAAAAAAAAAAAAAGAGAGAGCGAGAGAGAAAGAGAATACAAAATTAAGCACAAAAGTGCCGTTTCTTTAGAATGAGAAAATAAATCACAACAGATAATAATTTTTTTATTATTTATTTATTTTGTGTGTGTGTGGAGACAGAGTCTCACTCTATTGCACTCGGTGGAGTGCTGTGGAGTCACAGCTCACAGCAACCTCCAGCTCTTGGGCTCAAACAGTTCTCTTGCCTCAGCCTCCCAGGTAGCTGGGACTACAGGTGCCTGCCACAGCGCCCGGCTAATTTTTGATGCAGTTCGGCCAGGCCGGGTTTGAACCCACAGCCCTCGGTATATGGGGTCAGCACCCTACTTGCTGAGCCACAGGCAGATAATAAATTTTAAAGAGCTGACTAATAACTAGAACATTACAAAATCCAGAAAAATAACATAAGGAATATATATTAACAATTCCTTATTAACACACAATTAATAAGGTGTGTTATAATTATTAATTATAATATTATAATTACACCTCTATAGTATCATTTTCCTACATTGTTTGGTGGCAATACACTTCATATCATGATTTTTGAAACATTTTTCAAATACAGAGATTACCAGAATAATTCAGTCATTCCCCTTGTAGATTTGATTGTTTTACTTTATAGAAGACAATCTTACCTGCTATTTGTTCTGGAACTGCCAAGGTTTGTTAAAAGATGATAAGACAGATATTCTAACTGGTTTGCCATATTGCTAGAGATAGGTGTCCCATAAACACAAGAATTATGATAAATTATATTTCATATTGTAATTATCATTAAAAGATGTGATGTTACTGACTAGAGAGAAGTTGTGCTTTTCCTAGGCATCCGTACAAACTGGATCTTCACCTCACAATTTTCCGTGTTCGACAATGGAGAGAATTTTCCACATAGTTTTTTCTGGTTTCACACTTTTCAAGCTTTGCTTTTCCTTCTTTTCTCTTACCAAGACACATTGGAACTGGATTTATATCTTGATACTGCACCCTTAGGTCACGATGCCAACTAATGACACAGTTAGCATAACACGAGTTTCCTGAGAACTCTTCATACACGAAATATTTAGCAATAACTTAGGTTTACCTGAAGTGACTGCAAACTATACAAATTATCTCAATGATTTTAGCTGGATCCCAAAAATGAATACAGTGCCTCTAATTCCCCCCACCACAAGCGGAAGTATGTCCAAGGAAATTTAAGAGTGGAGAGAGTAAATTGCTCTTTTTCATTTGTTTAATTTCTCAACCATGACCATTAGAAGTCATTGTGAGGGCCCCTCCTCCCAGCGCCTTAGAGGGGATTAATGCACTTTCAACAGCTTCACTGAAAATCCACCTTAGGGAGAGACCTAAAGAAGTGTTGGTAAGCCAATTGGATACCTCAATTTTTGTCTATAAGGGGGAAATATTTTTAGAAATCTCAAGCTATTTTAAAGGATGAGTTAAGTCCTTACAAGGATCATTTTTGTCCCCACTTTAAATAACTTTTCTTTGACCAGTCCCATTACTTTCAAAACTTGAGACATATCTAGGCAAAGAAAAGCAAGGACTTATAGCTGGGAGAACAAAAATATGTTTACTAATTGGTTTTTCACTCAGTGACGTTTTGGCACTGGAGTATAGCTGTAATGTTTGCGCTGTAGCCCCAGCTTTGATTTGCCCATATTGTGTTAGCACTTTAGATTCACTCTGACTTGGAAAGCATCAAGTTAAAAAGCTTTGCTAGCATCCAGCCACAGGTTGTAACTATTATGACTTGTTTTCTTTCCACCATCGATTTTTCAGCAATCACTGAACTAATTCAATTTTCAAGCCCATTAACGTGGAACTTGAAATCATAAAAGAGGGGCTGTGTCTGCCTAGTGGGTTGGCAGAAACTGTCATGGCAGCATCTTAAAACTTCACTCACTGTCTCCAGATCCATCAGTATGAAGGCCGTTCCCCAGGACCCTTACTCTCCTAAATGCTACAGGGAAGGGACGCTAGTACTTTTAATTTCCTCATGGTTTTCCATTAATACTAACAAGACACAGCCTTCCAGCAACGTAAACCGTAGCTGGTTTCTGGAATCCCTACATCACTCGTGTTGGGTCTCTCTGGTTGACCCCTTGATTTCTTTTAGAGTCCCGAGTTCTCTTTCTTTGCTGTCCTTCTCCCCTCTAGTAGCCTGTATTTCACAAAGATATCTGATTTTTTTTAAAAACCACCAAATGCCCACATTCAGATATCCCAAGTGCAAACACAGTCCCAGTGGTTCTCAACCTTCCTAATGCCGTGATGTATTTTCGTTATTAGAAATGGGTTGTGACCCACAGGTTGAGAACCACTGCTAGTATCCCACCAACACAGTGTTTGCCAACACCGCCTGCACAGTAAACTCATCTGGGGAGTGTTTTACAAAATACCGATACCTGAGCTCCAATCCAGACTAATAAAGGCAGATGCACTGGGATTGTTCTGATAGTTCCCCAGGCGAATCTTTTTTTTTTTATTTTTTTGAGACAGAGTCTCACTCTATCACCCTTGGCAGAGTACTTTGGTATCATCATAGCTCACAAGCAACCTCAAACTCTTGGGCTTCAATAATCCTCTAATTTTAGCCTCCCAAGTAGCTGGGACTACAAGCATGGGCCACTATCCCTGACTTAGTTTTTCTTCTTTTTTTTTTTTAGTAGAGATAGGGTCTGGCTCTTGCTCAGGCTGGTCATGAACTCCTGAGCTCAAGCAATTCACCCGCCTGAACCTCCCAGAGTGCTAGGATGACAGGTGTGAGCCACCTTACCTGGACTTGTTATTTCATTTTCATAGACAAAATATGCTTACAGAAAATTCTGGAGCTCCCATTTGTGGAATTTCAGGCAACAGAAAGCAAGGGAGGTATTTTAAAGAACAGATGGCAGAGGGCTTTCCCAGCAGCCTTTTAAATCTCTTAAATAGTCAATTTACTTCTCCCATTCATGGATAGAGCCTACTCTGAAAACGCTTCACACACACCAACCAAATTTGAATGAGCATACGGAAGTGCCAATATCGTATAACAACTCAGGCCCACAAATCTAGAAAATGCCTCTTTCATATTTCAACAATGAATTTCATCAACTGCATTTTGTGCATGTCACAAATAGTAACAGCAGATGCCATTGGAGGACAAAATTTTTATATCTGTAACAGTGTTGTTTATAGGTAACCTGTACTGGGAATCATTTGGCAGATGAAAGAATTACAAAGCTAATCCATAAAAATGACAGGACTCATCCATAAAATCCTATGATTCTTCACTACATAGTGAACATGTTAGAAAAATCTCTTACAAAATGGACTTTTGGACAAATGATTCCCCTAACTACCCATTTTCTTTGCCTGAAATTCCTGTTTCTTCTACATGAGGCAGGGTTAGTTTCATTGCCTTGGAAAAACCTAACACATTATTTTGTAACATTGTCATTTGACTCCTTGGTAATATTGGCCCCCTAGAACAAATCCTCCAAGGCTGAGGACCTTGCACATGAAAGTTTTGTAGGAAACAAGAGGCCAGGAAACCTAAGGCTTAATGAGGAAGGGAGGACGGTGGGCCTCCAAAGGGCGCAGACACCCAATAGGGAAGAGAAGATCTGTGAGAGAATGGTCGCAGAGAAGGAAGAAAGCAGAGGTCAGAAGAAATGGATGTCACGGCCTCCACCAACTTCTCCATGTTGCCTTGGGCAGGCCCAGCCTCTGTGTGCTCTGGACAGCCCCGTTCCCGGTTTGAGTCCTTTGGCTTTATGGCCACCACATTACTTTGACCATTACCCATCAGTTTTTACTGATTTTGTTTGGTTTGGGGTTGGTTTTAGAAGAAATGGAGTTATTGCTGTATCACCCATGCTGGTCTCAAACTCCTCGCCTCAAGCAATCCTCCTGAGTAGCTGGGGCTACAGGCACCTCTACTCGTCTTCATGTGGCTATTACAACCTGGATCCAAGCTGCTGTGTCCATAGTTGCCTGATCCTCATTTCTGCTCAACCCCACCTTCCACCACTTGCCCACCACTTCCTGAACCCAGATGGGATAATTCCCTTTGAAAAGAAAGTATGGTGGGTGGTGCCCGTAGCTCAGTGGGTAGGGCACCAGTCACATATACCGAGACTAGTGGGTTCAAATCTGGCCCAGGACAGCTAAAACAACAATGACAACTGCAACAACAACAAAAAAAAGCTGGGCATTGTGGCAAGTGCCTGCAGTCCCAGCTACTGGGGAGGCTGAGGCAAGAGAATCACTTAAGCCCAAGAGTTTGAGGTTGTTGTGAGCCACAACGCGACAACACTCCACCCAGGATGAAGGCTGGAGACTCTGTCTCAAAAAAAAATTTTTTTAATTAGAAAAATAAAGTGTATAAAAGAAGCGTGCATCTTTACAAAGTAAAGTAAAGTTGTGTAGAGTACTATTATTACCAAGAATTGCACATTCACTAATGAATAGGTAATGTACAGCAGGTCCTCCAATAACATTGTTGCTTTCAGCATCATTTCATTAAACCATCAAGGATGGAGAAAGTGGAATCTTGAGTACAGCCTCTGTCTGTGTGGTTGCATGTTCTCCCCATATCTCGTGGGTCCCCCCAGGAATCTAATTTCTTCCACATTCCTGTTCTAAGCTAGTTCCCACCTTGTATCCTGAGCTGCTAGGACAGACTCTGGCTACCTGTGATGATGAACTGGAATAATTAAGTAAAAAATGATCTTTTTTGTTTTTATTAATCTTTCTTAAATATAAGTACAATTCACATTTATTTCAACATTTACTATTAGAAGTGTTTTGGTCTTTACTTAGAAGGCTGGTGATATTTTTGTGACAGAAATAGGCTATAGAAACTAGACTCTTCTTTATGTCAATTGGCCTATGGTAGAAATGGCTTCCTTATACATAGGTTTCCTTAAAGTCACAGTTCCCAGCAACATACTGGCAATGTTAAATAAGGATTAACTGACTTTGCTTCCATTGTGCCATAATGTCAGTGGTGATCAACAAGTGCCGTCATTTCTAAGAATGTATTCCTCCCTTCTCCCCCTTAATGGTATATCCTTATATTAGTCTCTGCATAGAAAGAGAATATTCAGAGCATATGTGACAAACTCATGAACCTCCAGTCTACTTGGCAAAAGAACTGGGTGGGAGCTTCCTACCACTTAGTGGTTGAGTCCTGAGTCCAAAATAATACTGTTACTATTTTTATGTTTATGTAATCTGCAGAATTACTGAACACATGTATGGAAGTTTTATGATGTTGCTTTTATGCTCTACCTTCTTCAAGAAAATTTGCACTTGTTAGACCAACTGTCCTTACATATCTGAAGATGTGCCTTAGTCCATTCAGGATGCTATAACAAAATACCATTAACAGGCAGCTTATAAGTAACAGAAATGCATTTCTCACAATTCAGGAAGCGAGGAGATCCAGGTCCTGGTAGATTCACTGCCTGATGAGGACCCATTTCCTAGTTCATAAATGGCTCCTTCCCTCTGTCTTCACAAGGTGGGATCAGGCAAGCCTGTCCCTGGGGTCTCTTTTATAAGGGCACTAATTCCATTCATGAGCCTCAGGCCTCATGACCTAATCACCTCTCAAAGATCTCACGCATGAATACTGTTATTTTGGTGGTTAGGATTTCAGCATATGAATTTGAGGGGATGGGGGAGGCCCAAACATTCAGATTATATCACAATGATTAGACATTCATAAAACCTGGTAGTGTTCTAAAATATTTTCTACCCCAAGCCAAAAGCATTAAATGTTGCTTGCTTTTCACTGAGTACATATAACCATGTAAACTGCATAAAATGCAGTCACTTTGACTACGCTGCAAAGTCAACTGGACTGGAGAAACAAGCCAAACCCAGAAGCTCCCAGTCAGTGGTAAATAATGTTGAGACAGATTCTAAAATGAAAAATGGAACATCAGACCTGGATGTTATGAAGTCATAAGTACAAGTATATCCCAAATGAATCAGGCCTAAATTACTGACTTTAATTTTCAAATTTAATTATACATACAAATGGTTTGGCGGCAGTCTAATTGAGATTCAAAGTTACTTTAGCTTTTAAAAAATTGCTTTAGTTTCCTTTGCGGCAATACCTTACTAGAGCACAATAATAGTAATTACATAAGAAAGAATAAGTTTTCAAGGGGGAAATGAATGGTATGGACTTTCTTTTCCAATGTTTTTTTTAAATTATCCATGAAAGACATGGGAATAATGAGAATGTTTATGCAGACAGAAAAGATAATTGACAAATAATGAAAAATAATCGCTAGCATCTCCTCTGAATGGATATAGAACAGTGATATTTCAGGGGTACTTTTGTAGACTTTCTCTAAGTTCATTTAGACTACTCATAAAGGCTCTCACTAGCTGGCACGAGGAGGGAGAGTTGACCTGAGTGGAAAGAAGTGAATTGAAGAAGAGGGACACACTCGAGAACAAACACACACAAGACGAGAGAGGGGACGGCTTTGGGAGGACTGATGCAGCTGATGGCTGCAGCCAGCGCCTGAACCGTGGAAACAGCTTTATTTATACAGTGTCGGAGCAAGGTTGGGCAAATCTTAGCACGTGGGGTACAGATAAGCCTTAAAGAGGAAAAATTGTGTGCTTGCCAACAACAAGAAAGGTGTGCATGGGCTACGTGACTTCTGGCAGGTGAAAAGAACATTGTTAAAGGAGGAGAGATGGTTGGGGTCACTCTCTGACCATTTCTCAGGCTGTGGGAGTCCCGCCACCCACAGCCTGGCTCACTTCAAAAAAGCAAAGGTGTTCTATCATTTTTGTTTAAGTATGAGGAGTCTCAATAAAATGGTTGGTCAATAAAGTGTCCCTATTTGCCCTGTGTGACAGGATTTGGCAAAGAACGAAAATAGAAGATTAACATGAGTTAGTGAATGGGACATTCAATCAGGCATCAGCTTTGGTCCAGAAAAGAAAGTTGAGGTAAGAGCCGCATTGGTGATGGTTCCAACTCCTTCATTCATTCAGTGAAAGTTTTCAGCATACTTACTATGGGTACAGGACTGTGTTCATTGCAGAGGACACCTCGGTGGCCAAGACAGCTTTTACAGAATTTACTCTAGAGGATCGTCTTCGGCTCGAGAGTGAAGGATCTCTCCAATGGGTACATGGGCTTGGGTGGCTTCAAGAATATTGATTTCTTTATACCTTTTATATTTACCTGGATAGAGTTGAAAAATGTTTTTCTTAGTAAGTATCTCAAGAATGGAAAAGAAAGCACCCTATGTACTCAAAACTCATTTGAAATTAGCAGATGAACAACTGCAGGCCCACAGGAGGAAAAACACAATTAGGGTGGCGCCTGTGGCTCAGAGTAGGGCACCCGCCCCATATGCCGGAATTGGTGAGTTCAAACTGAGCCCCAGCCAAAAACTGCAAAAAAAGAAAGAAAAGAAAAACACAATTAAATTCAAGTAAGGGAGAAGAGGGGGCTCAGTAAACTCCCACCTAACTAGTACAACGTCGGGGTGTATGGCACACACCTGCTGGGTGAAGGACTCCTCCACAACTCAGACACTACCTAACAAAAGCAAACAATGTAACACAATCACATGCACCCTTATATTAAACCTGAATTTAAAAATAAAATATTGATTTCTAGATTCTCAACTCCCAGATGTACTTTCCTAAAATTATACTGTCTGAGAATAAGACTGTGTTGCAGACATCTGCTGGCTCTTTTCCCAACTCCTATTTCATAACCATCTTTCTCCTGCCATTTAAAAGAAAGGTATAACTTCCTCCCATTTGCAATTGTACTATCTGCCTATGTAAGGAGACTGGTGAGAGAATTGTGGGATATGACGTGTGAGGATGTGAAAATTTATTCACGTATTTATTTTATTCAGCAAACACTTAGGAACTCCCTATTAGGTGCCAGTGACTGTGCTAGGAACTTGGAAATCCCAAGGTCATAGGCCATGCTCACTTTCCTGGGAGAAAAGACAAATTTTCAGGAAGGAAAAATATGTTAAAATTGTTAAACTGTGACAAAAACTAGAGCAGAAATATTATTAGAAACAATTCGTAATGGCATGGGAATGACTATCAATTGCCTGTTACATCTCCCAGAAATTCAATTTTATCAGAAATTAAAATGCGTATTTATATCTACTAGGAAGGAATAAAGACATCTGGGCAATGGAATCTTCAGTGTTTTCTGTCAGTTCATTCACACAATTGAATTGTCTAATTAAGTGGAAAGTACCATCAAAGCAAGGGACGTCATCAGTGAATGCCTCCACCTTCTACTCAGTCCTGTTCCCCAGCGTGATACATACGAAGACTTCATTCAGCAGCTAATAAATACCAGAGCTTTCTATAGATCTTCCTGAAGTAAGTTGGCTCTACTCAGTGTTCTGAATTTGGGAGACACTGTGCATAGAATAAAAGGTATAGAAGATGAGAATGTGTTTATTATTCTTAATGCAACTATCTTTAGTGACTGCCTAGTTGCCTGGAGCCCCAAAGAGATGATCCTTTATTGAGAGGTAGGGAAAAAAGATGGCGGCCGAGTAGCAGCTTTTGTGCATCTGGACGCAGCGAGAGTGGGGAGAGAGGACCCCAGGCATCTCTGGCCGGTAGGTTCGGCCCAGAGGCTTCCCTTTGGTGATACAGGAAGTCAGTGAGAGACTTTTGGACCCCACTAGGAGGACCAAAGAGGTGGAAAACTGGCAAGTGGTGGGTGCGTTTGTTTGGTCGGAGGCTGCCTGCAGCTGTAAGTACAGCAACGGCTAGTTTGCAAGCAGGAAAAGTCTTACGGGGCTGTTTTGGGTTTTTTTTTGGACTTGGACACTCAATTGAACTGCCTTGGGAGATCTTGGGCCAGTGTGTGGATGACTTTGGGTGTTGTCTGGGGCCCCAGACTGAGCCGCTGAGCTGGAAAGGAGCTAATATCGTTCAGCTGTGGGCTGCCCCTGCATGTTGCAGCGCCAGGATTCGCTGGGAGACCTGGGGCGAGTGATCTAGTGACTGAGCTGCCCAAAGTGGGGACTGTGCCACTGGGGAAGAGCGGAGATCCAAGTGTTTGGCAGATTGACAGCCATGGCCCTCAGGGACATAGGTGGAGACTGGACTTGGTGCACTGGATAAGCAGGCAGCCATGCCAGGAGAGATCCCAGGGATAAGTGCTGTCCCTGGAAAGCTTCTGGTTGGCCAAGGTGTATGGCTTGGAGTGTCTTTTGAGTGGGCTGGGGAGTTATTTGGTCTCCCGAACCTGCAGGGTCTGAGTAATCAGCAATGGCCTCCAGCTCCCACCTTGTACAGCTGTATCACATTGTGATTAACATCTCATACCTCAGAAGATCATCTGTTGCCTGGTCAATACCTAGAAAGATATATATACTGCTTGGTTGTGGGGTTTCTGGTTTTGTTTTTTGTTTTATTGTTTTTTAAATTTTAACATGTATTTTTGACTTTTTTCGTCATTCTAGTTTAAATACAATCTTCCATTTTTGCCTTCTTCAACAAATAGAATTTTATTTTTGCTACTGTTTTTGTCCCTATTATTTCTCCACCCTCCCCCCAATTCCATCTCATAAGGGTTTCTGTTTATTTCTTTCGGTTTGATTTACAGTATTTTTGTCTTTCCTCTGTACCTGGTGGCAGTGGGGTACTGTGTCTCAGATGACTGGCTAAGAGCTGTTGACCTCAAGGGAATCACTCAACCCAGCACTCCCAGAGGTAAGGGGTCTCTTAAGGTTGGGCCCTAGTACCCTACCACGCACCTATATTTCTCCTGTTTCTCTCGTTCACTACCTCTCTTCTTTTTGTTAATATTTCTTTTTACTCACCCCCTCTTCTTTCATTCTCTCTCTCTCTTTTTTTTTTCTTTTTCCCTTTCTCTCTTCTTTAAATTCTTGTTCCCTTCTTGCTCTTTAATCTTTTCATTCTTCTGGTCTTGCACCAGAAGGACTCATTAAAACATCTGGCCAGTGCCACAGTAACTTAAAGAGCAAAAAGAAGTGAAGGGAAAATTAGGGCAAGGAAATAGATATAAGAAAGCACCCATGAGGAAGAGTCAGCAGAAAAATTCTGGCAACATGAAATCCCAGGCCACAGTAACCCCTTCTAGTGATTGGGAGACAGCTACCACAGAAGATCCCTCCTATATGTTAGAAATGACAGAAGGGGAATTTAAAGGTCAGATAATGAAAATAATAAATTGCTGATAAAGTGGAAAGCAATCAAAAAGCAATGAAAGAAATTGCTGAGAAAGTGGATGATCCTTTATTCATTCATTCATTTGACAAATGTATATAAAGGGCTAGCTGTGTGCCAGGCATCATCCTAGGCAGTGGAGATATAAAAGTAAAGAAAATAA
>CAUYON010046330.1:0-88915 GCA_963573935.1 Arctocebus calabarensis
AGGAGGAGATGGGGAAAGACTGGGAGAGAAACGGAGAGAGCTTCTCTCTCCCCACTAGAATTGTCTCCCTCTAACAGATGCCTTAATGTTTTCTGTATTCTTTTCTTTCTTTTCTGTGAATAAATTCTGTCTTACAAAAAAAAAAAAAATTATTCAGCAAACTATATTGTAAACAGATATGCTGTCATCCTAGCTTCAAGTTTCCATTTTTATAGCATAGGTAGAGTGTATATTTAATGTACTTCTTAAGGATCTTGGGACTTTTAGAACAGTAAATGAACATTCACTTCAACTTAAAGTCATCAGCTACAAGAGCCTCTGAAAGTCAGCTTGTCCTTTTTGAAACCAGGCATTAACTTCTCCTTTCTAGCTATACAAGTTTTAGATGGTATCTTCTTCCAACATAAGGCTGTTTTAGCCTGTTGTTTTGTATAGCCACCTTCATTCATCAATGATCTTAGCTAGATCTTCTGGATAACAGCTTCTACATAAACACTTGCTGATTCAAGTAACACTTTATGTTATGGAGATGGCATAAACCTCATGAACCAACCTCTCTGGCTTCCAATTTTTCTTGGAAAGCTTCCTTACCTCTGTAAGGGAAATTATTACTGGTTTGATCTTCTACCCAGACCAATAAAACTTTCTTCACATTAGTAGTAAGGCTGTTTGCTTTCTTTTTGTTTGTGTGTACACTTTTAATTCCCTCCAATAATTTTGCATTTACAACTTGGCTGACTGGTGCAAGAAGCTGAATGTACACTCTGTCTCAACTTTTGATGTGTTTTCTTCACTAAATTAAATTACTCCCAGTTTTTAAACTGAGAGATGTACATCTCTTCCTTTCACTTGAATACTTATAGGTCATTGTAAGTTTATTAATTGACCTAATTTATAAATTTCCATGTACTAAGGAATAGGAAGGCCTAGGGAGAGGAAAAGTAACAAGGAACTGCTGGGTCTGTGGAGCAGTCAGAACACATAATACCGGTTTCTAGTGCCCAAAACAATCATAATCTTGACAGCTAAGATCATTGATAGTAGATTATAATAATACGTATAATAATACAGAATCATGCAATGTTATAAGAATGTTCAACATATGACACATAACTACCAAATGAGCATATGTTGTGAGAAAAATAGCATCAATAAACTCGCTCAATTTAGGGTTGCCACAAATTCTCAACTTGTATAAAATGCAGTATCTGCAAAGTCCAACAAGGTAAAGTGCAGTAAAATGATACATGCCTGTAACAAAAAATTTAGACAGAAAATTGGATTATATAGTGTACTCACACTCAAAAGAGTAACTCTTTTAGCTATGTTGTATCTATAGCAGCATGAAGAATAAAGGCAGTTATTCTTAGGTTGCTACTGTCTTTGTTATGTATGTGCCTTTGCATACAAGAGAATTTTTCAATTTCTTCTACTAGTAATGTCTACATCATTGCAGGCCCAGGATTTTCTGGTATGCTGTAAAGTTATCACCCTGATGACATATCTCTGATGTTAATATAGTCTCTTACACACAGGGAAACTCTTTATGAGTTGGTAATCCCTTATATGCCCACTTCATATTAGCAAAGCATATTTGACCTTAGCTATAGATGACAGAAAGCCCAAATCAAATGATCTGGTGCTAGAAAGGAATTTGTTGGTTCTTGTGAATGGGAAGATCATAGCAGTACAGCTCACTTCACACAGAGATTGATGTTACAATGACACTTTTCTGATCTGGCTCTGCTTTCTTCTGTATGCTAGCTTTGTTCTTAGCTCTTCATTTGTGTCTCTGTGATAACTGTATCAAATCCAGATCTTCTCTGCTAAACCATAAGTCCACAGGGAAAGAATGAGAGATGTTTTTTCCAGGGTTTTCAAAAGATCTCATTGCATAACTGGTTCTTAATGATTCTGAATAGGCCATCTTGCCCACCTCTGATCCAATCACTGTTGCCCAAGGAATACAAGAGGCCAGTTAGCTAAGACCCAGGAGATATGATCCACTCATGAACAAGGAATGAAGTCAGCTCCCTTTGGATTCCTTAAAAGAGGTGGAGAAGGTGGGTATCTCAGAGGTGAATTGAGATACAGTTAGTAGACAGTAGATGAATGGATATCAGGCAACCATATCAACAGTTTTCTACTGTGGAATGCTAGAGTTAATTTGTGGTTATCTATATCATCCAAAATTTAATGAACAGCTTAAAAATAAATTAATTAGATTTTTATCTTTTAAATCTGTTTTTCTTTTTCTACATATCCTATTTACATGATTATGGTGCCAAAATTTTGATATTTATTCAGTATTTTCAATACCTGGAGCCAAAATGTGCTACTCATGATATCACAATTAATTGTTCTTGTGGAGATTTTCATACCTTGAGTTAGATCATAACTACAGGTGAAAAGTGATTTGTAGGAACCAGAGAGAGAAAGATAAAGAATAAAGACCCTGAAATAAAGACTCATGAAAATGCTCCACCCACCTTTGAAATGACTGATATTCAAAAATAAATGTTAAATGTGATTCATAATGTATTGATATCAATGTTTTTTAAACACACACATACAAACACATGCATTAATTTTTCTTTGTTTTCCCCTCAGGCTCTTAGGCATTATAACCTTTAATGATAATTTATAAATGTTGACTTACCATGAATTTCATTAGCATTATTATTATTTTAATACAAACTAATAAATAATGAAGTTGCTCTATATTTATAGAAATTACAAATTACAGGATTGGTGAAATCAAAAGTAAAATGGACAGGACACATAGTTCATAAGAAATCATTATTGTTAATACTAGGTGGTATTCACATGCAAAGACTATAGATATATTCCAAAAATCAATAATTCTTATAGAGAGGTAAAGAATAACAATATTAAATCAAAAACTTCTTTTTTTTTTGAGACAGAGCCTCAAGCTGTTGCCCTGGGTAGAGTGCTGTGGCATTACAGCTCACAGCAACCTCCAATTCCTGGGCTCAAGCGAGTCTCCTGCCTCCACCTCCCAAGTAGCTGGGACTGCAGGCGCCCGCCACAACACCCGGCCATTTTTGTTTTGGTTGCAGCCATCATTGTTGTTTGGCGGGCCCAGGCTGGATTCGAACCTTTTTGGTTGCAGCCATCATTGTTGTTTGGCGGGCCCAGGCTGGATTCGAACCTGCCAGCTTAGGTGTACGTGGCTGGCGCCTTAGCCCGCTGAGCCACAGGCGCCGAGCCCAAAAACTTCTTATAGTCAATATCATTTGCACTTTTAATTTGTAAAATGATTTTAATTAGCCAAAGAAGCCACATCCCACAAAGGAAGTCCTGAGTAAGGGTCACTAGTGTTAAATAAACATTTAACATTTGCTTTTCATGTACAACTACTAAAGGTTATAGAGACCTGACTCTCACAGAAGTATAGTTTTGAATTAACAAAATATTAATATAGAGAGTTCAGTAAAAGTACTTTAGTTCTCAGGTACTGTTTCTATATGAGGAAAAGAGGGAGATATGAATCTCTAAAGCATTATTTTTCTTCTCATCCTACACTAAGATGAAAAAAAAATGCACTACATCTCACAATGTTCTGAATGCTTATATCTTCCCCCCACAAAAAAAATTCATATGTTGAAATCTGTACCCACAACATGATGGTATTAGGAGGTAGGGCCTTTGGGAAGTGATTAGGTCATGGAGGTGCTGCCCTCATGAATGTAGTTAGTGTCCTTATAAAAGAGGACCTTTTGGGCAGCACCTGGGGCTCATTGAGTAGGGTGCCAGCCCTGTCTATGGAAGGTGGTGGGTTCAAACCTGGCCTCAGCTGAACTGCAAAACAGAAAAATAGCTGGGCATTGTGGTGGGCACCATAGTCCCAGCTACTCGGGAGGCTGAGGCAAGAGAATTGTCTAAGCCCAGGAGTTGGAGGTTGCTGTGAGCTATGACACCACAGCACTCTACCAAGGGCCATAAAGTGAGACTCTGTCTCTACCAAAAAAAAAAAAAAAAGAGGCCCTTTGTTCCTTCTACTATGTTCGAGAGAGAGTGAAGGCTCCCGCTGAGAGAGTAGGCCCTCACCAGACACTAAATCTGCTAGTGGCAGATCTTGGACTGCTCAGCCTCCAGAGCTGTGGGGAATATATTTTTGTTGTTTATAAGTTATCAATCTATGGGGTTCTGTATACCAGAACACATTTTTCTATAAGCTAATAAACTATGTGCAATGCAAATATTTGCTGGGTTTCTAATTAATGTCAGGCGAAATTTCCAATGTGATTTAATATTTGAGTTAATGGTATAGCACAATCTTCACCAAGATTTCAGTATGATTCTCTGGATAGATCATTAATAAGACATTAGTTTAACCATAGAGGAAGAAGGAGAAGAAAAAGATGGCATTAGCTCTTAGAGGAAGTCTTTAAATAACCTGAATCCCAGCATGATGTAGTGGAGTGGAGAGCATGAGATTTAGCAACGGGCAGAAGCAGACCTGAATTTGAATCCTGAAACTGACTAATTGATGACTGTTAACTTTGATCAACTTGATGAATTTCACTGTGAATGAGTGTTTTTATCCCTAATGTGTTAATCATTCCAATTTAACAAGTTTGTTTAGAGAAAATACTTAATCTAAACTTTGTGGAGAATAATTTATTCACCTGAAATTGTTTGAAAAATGTTCTTATATATATAATATGTATATATATGCATGTTTATTATATGCATGTCCATAACATATGTGTGAATGACAACTTCATTGCTCATACTGTTATACCATTGTCAAGCAGAGCAATAAACTAGCATATTATACCTTATGTATCTTTATATTTGTGATTTTTTAATGTATTTTATGTATAAATACATATATGATAAATCACCATCTAATCCTCTATTTTTCAGACAGGAAAAAATCATTTTACTCTTTCTCATCTACATCTCTGTAGTTACTCCTTATCTGCAACTTTATTTTCCATAATTTCAGTTACCCATGGTTGATTGTTGTCCCCAAATATCAAATGGAAAATTTTAGAAATGAACATTAAATTTTAAATTGCACACTGTTCTCAAAGTGTGTGGAAATCTTGTGCTATTCTGCTCCATCTTCTCCAGAACATGAATCCTACCCCTTTTGTCCGGAATGACCACCAGGATGCTCTATGCCCATGAGTCACTTATAAACCATCTTGGTGATTAAATTGACTGTCATGGTATCACATGCTTGTGTTCGAGTAACACTTATTTTATTCAATAATAACCCCAAAGCACAAGAGTGCTGGCATATTGTTATGGTTGTTTTATTTTATTATTGCTTATTATTGTTAATCTTTCACTGTACCTAAATTATAAATTAAGCTTTTTCATAGGTATGTGTGTATAGGAAAAAACACAGTATATATTAGATGCATATTATTCACAGTTTCAGGCATCTACTAGGGGACCTAGAATATATCTTATGTGGAGAAGGGGAAAATACTATGTGCTTTCAAAAATTTGGTTTGGAACAGAAGATTCCCACAAAGCAACTTCCTTTACCTCAGCACCCAAGATATTATTTTCACTGTGTCTAAAATATTTAATCCTGTAAGGAGAAGAGCCAGGGTGGGAGAACTTTTCCATTTAATTGCTTCTTTGATTTGTATCAGCTGTTTTAGCTTTGCTGCTGATGCTGAGCATAGTTAGAAGAGTTGGAAGTTGAAAGATAACAGAATAGTGGCTTCTGCATGGCTTACAGATGCAAAGCAAAGCCTCTTTATTGATATTCTTTTTAAAGAGTTCACTGAGGTATAGCTCACGGTCGTCTAATGGAATAGAAAACAGAAATCCCTTTGAAAATAAGATAGAATTCAAGGTCACCCTCCCACAAACCAGTATTCCCCATATCCTTACTTTTCTGAAAACAGTAAATCATTTATCAGGGTTTGTTCACTGCATGCTGATGGTATCACACTTTATCATTCTCCAAAGAAAGACTTCAGTAGCATATTTTAAAACAACAATTTTTCTTATCTTGTCCCAAAAGATAATTTGAACCCCAAAATGCCTCACTGTGTGAAAAAAACATTCATGTCATAAGTTGCAGTTCTTCTAATTGAAATTAAAACTTTCTGTCATCTATCTTTCAAAGTATCATTATAGTAGGGTATATTTTCTCTTAGATGGGCCCACTAGACCTACTATAATTATAAATTTCAGAAAACATTTACAGCATTCAGGACAAGAGGAAAATTATTGTATTATTCCTTTGTATATGACAAAATGTTCCTGGTCATTTTTATTCTATGTCTTCAATACCGAATCCTTCAGAAAAGAACACATTCATTTTTGAGACCGTCAGATGAACATTGCAAAAGATGCCTAAGCCAAAAACCCATCAAATTTTAGCTCCACCTGACTTTCTGATTTAGCAGGTTGGAGAAAAATACCAAGAATTTTTATATTTAGCAATTTCTTAGGTGATACTGATGCTGCTGGTCTGGGAACCACATGATTGGCATAAGTCTTAGTAAATTCATTAGCCAGTGATAATTCATTCGAATAACATATGTGGAAAATATATTCCATATATGACATATAATCATAGATTTTATCATAGATAATTTATTAATCAGACCTAGAAATTCATTAGTCATTGGCACAAGGGTTTTAAAGTTTTACCATATTGAATGCACAAGGGATAGCTAAAACCATAAACTGTAAACATGAAGAATAGAATAAAACTGGGCAAAATCTTTGTCATATCTGTAACAAATTATTTCAGTAAGCATGATATTTAGAGATCATAAAATATGTATGTGCTTCAAAAATGTAAGATTTTGTTTACCATCTACTGCCAATAGGCACTTAAGATACAAACTATGTTCAATTATTAAAGGATAAATGTTTTCTTGAACTTCTAAGTGTTGTAACCTAAAACATTATATAACTCTTTTGTTCACTTTTTGGGGGCAAGTATTTGCTGGAGCTTTCTTACTGACAGTTAAAATAGTGCTTTTCAATTTTTGTGCCAAATTTATTAATAATTAATGTGATTAATGATTAATTAATCATATTTGCTTTGGCAAATTTTGATATAGGTATAAATTTTACACTTTTTACAACTGAATATTTATATTGTTAGATAACTGTGAATGTTCCTGGGACTACACAGACCAGAGTACATTTTTTTAAGGGTAAAGAAGAAGTAAAATGTAAATTGACTTAAAAGTTACATGAGCAGAAAAAAAAAAAACTAACAAGGACAACATAATAATTCATATTTACTGAAATACAGGAGGGCTTTATTTTATTTTTATGTGTGAGAAAGCTACAGGGAAGTTACCAGTTCTTTTCTAATCCAAATAACAAAACCAGTAACAAAAAAGAGAATGTGATTCCTGAGAATGTTTAAATTAAGAGGAAGACAAAGAAATGTTGAATGTATGATCCATAAGTACAATGTAATGTTTTGAGTCCTTTATTCCTTTCAAACTTGCCTTCCCACTGAATCTACTATTATTTAAGACTGCTCTAACAATACTGGCAGGATGAAAACTATAGACCTGGAATGGAACTGCACAATGTAAACAAAACAAAATAAGGATAAAGCAATTACCTCTCAATGTTAGTGAGAATGCTTATGACAACTGAAACGTCATTCTCAAAGATCTAATTCATTAATTTGCAAGTAGCCTCAGGAATCCACTTTTGTCAATGATTATAATAAGAACCAATTTGGAAAACTTTAGAAAAGAGGGCAGTCTCTAGAAGGTTCTTTTCCATGCCTTGTTTCTTACTGGATGACAGACAATGAGTTTTCCCATTCTGAATTGCCCATGAGGACTGAGTGCTGATCACAAGACTTACAGTTAAACCACACTGTTGAAAAGAAATGTTACTCTCTGTAGACAAGCGCTGTCAATACACTGCCAGAGGAAGGGACCACATTTTGGCTTATCAAAATATTCCCCTAAAAATAAGACATTTGAAGACTTAAACATTTAAAGATGGCTCCTTGTCTGAAAAAAATCACCAAGGTGCACAAAAGGCTTTCCTGATTTTAGCAGTGAAACCGAGGTGGCCCATATGGCACCTTAGACCTGGGCAAACCACAGCAGTCGGTAACTCAACCGCTAGTTGTGATATGAATGTTTTATTCTCAGCTGCCTATTTCGTAGCTGAAGCAATGTACAGGGTTTTTTTTCTTTTTCAATTGCATTCTTGCTCCTATTTTTCTAATATCCTTTACCTATTTTCAGAACGAGAAACAAAATATCAAACAGCCATCAAATCCATGAATGACATGAGGGCAAACACAGCATAATAATCACCTTTCCACCCCCAGCATCTAACCCAGAGCCTGACACTGTGAGAGATATTCAGTAAAAGGAAGAGGTGGGAAGACCTTAAAATATCACTTTTCATACGTATCAAAGAAGTCATTTCCGCCTGTGAATGTGCTTAGAGGTGGGTCATCTCACTCACCACTACTAACAAATGTGTTTTTACGAATCTTAAACTATGCTGCAGTTATATTCTTGCAAATATAACTTCACTTGCAAACTACATTTGCTTCTCCAAGTGGGCTTTAGAAAATAGAAGATCTCAAATTTACCTGTCAGAAGAATTGTTGAAGTGCTAGAAAACAAATCTGTTGTGAAGATTGCTCTAGAGAAATACAGAAATGCAGGCAACAGTTCTAACCAGAACTGTTAGAGAAATACAGAAATGCAGGTATGGGTAAAGCTTAGGGCATTCTTCCCAGCCCTTTCTTGTCTATCAACAAGGATGTCAGTAAAGTCAGATTAAGGTCAGGCATTTTTCCTGGTATCTAGTGACAGCTGAAAGGCACGTGCCAGCCATCTTGACAGTGGCAACGTTTCCTTCTGTGAAAGAGAAAACTATAGAACCAAATGCATTCAGATACCAAAGTGAATACTCATTCTCAAGCTTTCAGGAGATTTTTGAACAAAGAGGTTTGAGGAAAATTTTTGACCCTTGTTTGAAACACATCATGGAAAAATCAGCAACAACAAAAGTTCAGCATTGATTGAATTCATTTTCGCCACCTATCAAATCAAGTTATGAAGACCAGACCCCCCAAACATCCATGAGTGTGTGTGTGTGCAGGTGTGTCCACACAGATTTCGATATGTTTTGGCCTGTGAAGAGACCATGACAGAACCTTGAAGAAAACATAAATCTCAATCCTATACAAAGAACAACAGGTGACTTGGTAGCTGGCAGTGCACACTGGTGTAGCTAATTTGAAAACTCTGTTAGTAATTGAAACTTCTCCCAACACTGACCTTCAGCCTTTATCAAACTTCTTACACATTGTATTCACTCAGACATCCCTGAAAAGCATTCGATCAGATGCAGTCTTTCAACATGGTCTTTCAATACTCTGTAGTTCTTGACTCCATCAATCATATTTTCCCTTCACTTCTGCCTGACACATCGATCCAAGGCTTTTCTTCTCCTTCCCACCCACACTCCATCACTTTGAAGCCTTTCCTTCAGTGGTCTAGCTCCTCTTGCTCTGACAAACAGACTGATGGAGTCAGGAGTACACAGCTTCTACAAAGTCTTTCTGTGTGAGTGGCACAAGATGGCATAGCCCAAATTCTTTCAAAGTTTTCAGTAGAATATGTTGAGAATATATCTGTTATTTCTCCCTTTCCACACTCTATTTCTATACTGACAGCTGGCTTTGGCAGTATGTTCCATTCTGATATCATTCCCAAATAGGATAGGTAGGACAAAGTTTTTACAAGTGTGGTTCAATTGGATTGAGATGAAAATGCACTGATATAAGAGCACCCATAACTCAACTGGTAGGACACTGGCCACATACACTGAGCTGGCGTGTTCAAACCCGGCCCAGGTTAGTTAAAAAAACAATGACAACTGCAACAGCAAAAAAAATAGCAGGACATTGTGGCGGGTGCCTGCAGTCCCAGCTACTGGTAGGCTGCAACAAGAGAATCACGTAAGCCCAAGAGTTTGAGGTTGCTGTGAGCTGTGACACCGCAGCACTCTACTCAGGGCAACAGCTTGAGACTCTGTCTCGAAAAAAGAAAAAATGCACTAATAATAAAATCCTTGGTACATTTTACTTGATTCACACCTTAGTGGTGCTTTCCATGAAATGCTTTGCATTTGTTTTATTTTGGTTTGTTTTAGTGGATGCGGGAGGAATTTTTTTTTTTTTTGCCTTAACTCTAATAAATTTTGTGATTTTTTTTGAAGGAAACCAACCAGAATTGCTTCATACATTATTGTTAGTTTCTTTTTCAAAGTATGCCTTTGACTCTCTTGGGTACTCCCAAGGCATAGCAATTTTCATTAAAAAGTAAAATAACAAATAAATAAAGTTTTTATAAACTTTGCAAAAAGACACTGGAATAGCACATACTTGATATTTAGGGATAAGTCAATGACTTTTTATTGTTGAAACTATAACATCGTCACAGAATAAGAAACAAACATAGTTGTGACACACCTCAGAGAGACTATAGACTTGTGTGACATCAATTTTTATAGAATTAGGCATGAAAACCTTTATGGTTATACAAAGTCTGTTTTAGGAAAATACAAAATGACAGGTCATTTGAAGAAGTGATTGCCATGGACAAAAGGGCGTACATAATAGAATCTGGTGGTTTTCATTTTTCAATAGAAGATATACAAATGGCCAATACATATGAAAAAGATGGTCAGTATCACTAATCATCAAGGAAATGCAAATTAAAACTACAGTGAGATCCACCTTACCGTATCAGAATGGCCACTATTAAAAAGTCAATAAACAATCAATTTTGGCATAGATATGGTGAAAGGTAATGCTATATATAGTTGGTGGAAGTGTAAATACAATATTAGGATATTAAGTACAAAACATCTACTTCTCTTAAGTACTAAGTTTGACTGTTGATATCTCAGATGCTTCACTTTGACTCTTGTTTTATTTTTATTGTGAAGGTACATTCTCATCCTTTCAAACATACATTTTGGCTTGTGATTATCTTTCAAGTGTTTTAGAGCAATTTTTGTGAAACCTTGGATAAGTCAAAAAATCATGTTATTTCCAAATATGAGTGTAACTGTCATGGAACCAGTACAGTGCAGACAGCTCAGAATATCAACAAAGTGTTTGGAAAGGCTGTGACTAATAAATGCATGGTATGTCAATGGTTTGAGAAGTTCAATTCTGATGATTTTAATCTTCAGAATGAGCCATGTGGGCAACCTGAGGCCAAAGTGGATAATTATGAGCTGAAAGCTGTAGTGGGAGAAAATACATCTCAACGTATGTATGAATTAGCAGTAAGTTTTAATGCTTCTATTCCAAAAATGCTTGAAATTGCTTGAAACACTGGAATGGTAAAGAAGCTGGACAGATGGGTTCTGCATGAATTAAACAAATTGTCAGAAGAGAAGCATCTCAAAGATTGCCTTTCTTTGTCGTCACGCCATAAAGCCAAACCATTTGTACCCCGTAGTTACGTACAATGAAAAATGGATTCTTTTTGACAATCACAAGTATTTGGCACAATGGTTGGATAAAAATGAAGTACCAAAACAGAGTAAAAAACTGAATATTCATCAAAAAAAGCTAATGGTGTCTGTTTGGTGGTCAAGTACTAATGTTCATGAAACCTGGCCAGTTGATGCCAGTGGATGTTTGCTGTGACCAGTTGGACAAAATGATGAAGATGCTTATAATTAAGCAATCAAGATTGGTCAATAGACACAGGCTAATTCTCTTGCAAGAGAACACTGTCACACAAACAACGCTCCTCAAATTACAGAGGCTGGGCTTGGAAACTCTCCGTCATGCACCATAGTCACCAGACCCCACTACCACCTGTTCCAGGCTTTGAGTCACTTCTTGCAAGGAAAAATAGTCAATTCTCAGCAACGTGTGGAATATGTCTTTTGTGATTTCATTGCTGCTCACTCTCCAGGCTTCTTCACTGCTGGTATACATAAGCCATCATTAAGATGGCAAAACTGTCTAAATAGGTAGGCACATACTTTAATTAACCATACTGCTTCTTATTTAAGGTACAATAAACTGAACTTTTGATTCAAAATTAGACATTTCATATTTAATGATCTTTAGTACAACCTCTATGGAAAACAGTATGGCAATTCCTAACAGAACTAAAAGTAGACCTTACATTTGATCAGCAATCCCAGCACTGAGTATCTATCCACAGGACAAAATATCATTTTATCAAAAAAAAAAAAAGACATTTGCATCCCAATGTTTATCACAACACAATTCACAATTTACAATTTCAAAGACATGGAATCAACCTAAGTATCCATGAACTGATGACTGGATAAAGAAAATGGTTTACACACACACATGCATATATACATATACCATGGAGTACTACTCAGCCATAAAAAAAGATGAAATAATGTCTTTTGCAGAAATTTGGATGAAACTAGAGGTCATTATCCTAAGTGAAGTATCTTAGGAATAGAAAAACAAATACTTGCATGTTCTTGCTTTCAAGTAGGGGCTAAGCAATGTATAAATGATCATACAGGGTGGTGTAATAGACTTTAAAGATTCAAAAGTGGGGATAGGGATGAAAATTACCTATGGGGGACAACGTGCACAATTTCAGTGACAGGAACACTAAAAGTCCTGACTTATACACTACACAATTCATTCATGCAACAAAAACACTTTTACCCTAAGTCAATTGAAATTAATTTTTTTAACTTGGGGTTCTAAGTGTCTACTCCTCAAAATTCACCCTTTGATGTTACTCACATTTAAGTTTTTACAGTCCTGGATTGACATAATGAATCTATGTCAATAGGTATCTTATGTCTTATGAGTATCTCTTGACACTCAAAAGATAGTGTATTAATTGGAAGCAATGACGATTTTGTTAACTTAAGGCTACATTAAACTGTGGAGTTTATTCATCTGGGAAAAAAATATGGTGACCTCTCTGGTGTATTTTTGTTTTCCTAAAAATGTGGTGCTATCAAAGAATACTGCCCTGGAAAAAGGAGGGAAACATATTCCTACAAGAAATATCTTCTGAAGTAATGCTAGAGCAAAATGCAGAACATGCCAAAGGGAAGTTCAAGATCTCAAGAACTGAGAATTCTTCTTGCCCAAACATACGTTCTAGATGATTTTAAAATTAGTTTTATTTTGTAGAAATAATGCTGCTTTGGAGAGCAAGGGCTTTTAACTAAAATTCAACTGACATCTTGGTAGCCATTTTACTAGAGTGTAGAATTTTGAAAGGATATTTTGTTTATTCTCTTTCAAAAATGAGTGACAGCAAATTATGAAGGGGGGGAGACTAAAAAGTTTTTAGTGTTCCTGTCACCCAAATAATGCACATTGTCCCAATAGGTAATGTTTAATCTCCCCCTGCTTTGAGTCTCCAAAGTCTATTACACCTTCCTTGCCCCAAATTAAATCTATGGAGAATTCTCCTCGTAGTTTGAAGTAACATTAGATTTCAAAGTGAGATAATATTTCCAAATAGGAGTCCACTCTTGTGGATGGGTGAAGCTAAAACTCAGATCATCAAGAATGTAGTGTCTAGTCCCTGGTTTTTCCTTTCTCTGTTTCTGTTCTGAGTTTCTAATGACCTACTAAAGGAGTATTTACAATGTAAGTGTTTTGGAGGCTCATTTTCACTTCATACCTCCTTACCAAGAAAAAACTTTAAGTTTCAGTAGCTTATCCTTACTAAAGCCAGTATTGAAAGACAAGATTACTATTGATTCACTGCAGCTGTTCTGGCTTGCACTTCTGGGAAATGCAGTATTTTCCCATTTGAGCTATTTTGCTATATCTCATGTTAATATCACTGGTTATTTTAGGTTATTTTGGGTCATGAAGGAATCAAGAAAGATAAATACTAAGAGATATTCCTTTAGACTACAAAGCTTATTGTAGGATCACCACTTACTTCATATGAATCACATGAGAATTAAAATGTGCTATAAAATAACCCTTTATATTATAATATAAAAAGTGTTATTCATTGTAATTTCAAATGGTCATTTTGTTGATTTTGTCTAAAGTTCTTGTGTTTTATACATTCCCTATGCTGTCTCCTTTGTTAGGGAACATAAAACAAGAAGTCATAGTCTCTGATCTGGAGTTGAGTAGACCAAACGTATACTCATAAAACAACCAAAGAACAATAAAATTAAGTTCAGGTTTTTATAACACAGAGTTCAGAAGTGTACACAATCTCATTGCATAATGACCCTCTGCCTTGTTGAAGATCACAGAAAATAATTTTACTTTTCAGTCCAAGGAAGAGATACAGTATATGAAAAGCATAGAGGAGGGTATCAACATGACATGTACAGTTTAATATACATGGGTCACTATGAAAGTTTTGAGACAAACTATGTCATTTTTTCACTTCCAAGAAACATAGTTGATAGCATCCTTTCTGATTCACCTGTGCAAGTTTCAACTTGATTAGCTCATCATTGTTGCTGACAGGGCTTCATTTGTTTCTACCTGCATGGATTTTATGTTTCTTGATCTTTATGTATCTCAAAACTTTTGTAATGACCGGCTTATCATGTACATAAGAGTAGAAGGTCTGGTGAAAGAAAATTCAGAGGACAGGAGAACTGATATCTGTATATATATGTCAAACATACTAAAACTAAAAATTAAGAGGAAATTTTTCTATAAATTTCTACCCAATTTGGAAACATCAGTCTCAGTTTGTCATTTTTATACATTTTTATGATTTTTTTGTGTACAATTTATTATTTCCAATTGTGACATTTTTCAATGTCTTCATTTAACTGAATCTATGCTGGATACCACAGTAGACAAAATATATAGTAGATTCTTTTTTACTTTGTTTTAATATCTTAAATGACAGGGAAAATAATGCTCTAATTTCTAAGAAAACTGAACAAGTAAAGTTTTCTGTTCTTGCTTTGATTCCAGTCAAAAGCAGCTGGAGTTCATATAAGGTCCAGACAGTTGAGACCCAATCAGAGCAGGTTATTTCCCTTTTCCACTTCTGACCGTGAAAGACCTGGTGCAAGGTTATCACTTCCAGAAAACATCTAATGCCACCAAAACCTGTAGATAGAGACTTATTTTTTTCTTTCTGAATTGTTAGTTGGTCTCCCAGCACATTTTGAATGTAACCTTTTTAATCCCTGCATTTGCAATTACAGATTAAAATTCCATTCCAAGAGCCATTCAGCAGATGGCATAGCATGAAAAAACTGGAGGCATTTTAAAATGGTATTTATACAGTACACCAGATGAATTTGCCAGGCTGTTTCTTTCTAAGCTTATACAGTTTCTTGTGAAAATTTATTGTTTAAGATGTAGATTTCATTTGCTGGGATTTAGCATTTTTATAGGATTTGAAAGCATCAATTAATCCATATCTTTTGTTCAGCACACTTGCTTTAACTATGGAAGTAAAATCTACATTTAAAGAAACTGCTGCTGCTGAAGATTAAGTCACCTGTTCAAGGGTTACCAGGGTCAGTTCAGAAAGGCCACGTAATAATGGAATGGACAGTTCACTGAACCAATGTATCTATTAAATGGAAACCTCATCACATTTCAGGCAATTTAGGCTGTTTGATTCTTAATTAAGATTTTTCCTTTAGCTTCTTCCAAGAGCTTTTTTAAAGTCCTTATAGCTTTTAACCGTTTATTTACATTTTAACCTATTATTTATATTTATAATAAATATATAGATGTGCACAAATCATAAATGTATAGCTTGAGAAATTTTTAAAAACTGAACATATAACTACCTCCTGGTCTGAGAAAAAAAAAAATTTCCCAGTACCCACAAAGCTCTCCCATACTCCTTCTTAAGTCATTCTTTCCCCCAAGGTAACCACTATCCCAATTCTAACCCCAAAGGTTAGTTTACATCTTACTGAAACATGTACATACATAAGCAGACTCATACCGTATTTACTCTTTCGTGTCTGGCTTCATTCACACAATATGGTTGATATCCATCTATACAAAATATCTGTATTTTGCTCACTGTCATCATCATATGTAGGACATTTTCTAAATATGCTAAGATTTATCCATTTTCCTATCAATAAACATTTAGAATGTTTTCAGTTAGGACTATTACAAAGAATGCTTTTATGTTTGTGTTTACTACATATCTTACAGTGGACAGAGAATGCATTTCTAATAGGATTAAACCGCATTGTATAATTGTTGGTTCACAGTTTTCCAGAATAGTTGTACCAATTTACATATACGCCAGCAGCATATGAGGCTTCCACTTGGTCCATATGCTTGACAGTACTGCATTGTAGCAACCTATGTAACAGGATATATAGCAACCTATGTAATAAGATATGCAGCAACCTATGTAACAGGATATATAGCAACCTATGTAATAAGATATGCAGCAACCTATGTAACAGGATATGTAACAACTTGTGTAATAAGATATATAGCAACCCATGTAATAGGATATGTAGCAGCTTATGCAACAACATACGTAGCAATCTAAGTAACAACCTGTATAGCAACCTATGCAGCAAGATGTGTAGGAACCTGGACAGCAGGCTTGCAGAGACAAAGTGGCAATTGACTGGGACAGTGGGCTTGCAGAGACTAAGTGGCAGTTATTGGACCTCAATGATCACTCTTTGGCAATTGGAAATTGATCAGCTGTGGAACTCCAGTGACGCGGGCAGGGTTTGGGGAAGGGACATATATTCTCAATAAATAGCAGCTGCTGTGTTGCTTGGGACCTTTTCCCCTACTCATACGGTAGGTGGATTGCATTCCACCTCCTGCAATCGAGCTTATAATCTATTGTCTGGCCTGCTTCCTTGGTGACAACACCAACACTGCACAACTTTAGTAAGCTGGTGGGCATGCAGTAATTTTGCATTATAATTGTAACTTGCATTTTCCCAAAGACCAATAAAGTTAAGTACACTTTCTTACTTATTGGTCATTAGTGATGTATCTGTTGAAGTCATCCCACCATTTTTCAATTATTTATATATTTTTGTTAATCTAAGGAGCCTTTTTTACATATTGGATGTAAATATTTTGTAAGATGTGCAATTGCAAATGATTTATTTCCTGTGGTTTGTTTTATACTCTCTGAGACTCTGGGAAATTCTTAATATTTTAAAGAAATCCCATACAGCAATAATTTTTTGCAATATGGTTAGTGTATTTTGTTTTAAGAAATTTTTGCTTCTCTGAAGCTTACAGAATAAAATATGCTAACTTCTAAAATCCTTATTGTTTGGACTTTCACACTGAGTTTACAACTAATTTATTTTTATATGGTGTCATAAATTAAAATTATTATTTTCCATTTGGATTCCTACTGAGCCAGCACTGCTTACTGAAAGGACAACCCTTATTCTCAATGCACTGCAGTGACATCTTTTTTTTTTTTTTTAAATAAATCAATTGATCCTACATATGTGAATCTATTCCTGGGACTCTATTTTATTTATCTATTCTTGGTCCAATAACACTACTTTTCATTATTGTAGTTTTACAAGTCTCAATATTGACCACATAGTTCTCCAATTTTATTTATTTTATTCAATAACTCCTTGGTTATTTTAATCTTTTGCATTTTAACATAAATATATATATACAACTATATTGAAGAATTCTTTATCAATATCAACTTGAAAATGTTAACTTGTAAGGATTATAACTAAAATTTCATTGTATTTATACATTATTGCAGTAGAAAGTGAAATCTTTACTGTCTTTCATTCAGTTAATCTGGTATGAGCCTCCACTTATTGAGGATATTTTAATTTCTCAAAATAATATTTCTTTGTTGTCTATGTAGTATAAATACACATTTGTTAGTTGCCTAGTCTTGTTATTTATAGGGTAATAAAATAATTTCCTTTTAATTTTTTTTTCATTTTAAATATACACATTTAAGGTTATATACAAGGGCTGTCCAGATGTTTTTAGCCATGTAATATGAAAAATAGTATTAACAATGGTGGATACTTTCCAAACAGCCTTTGTATTTTCCTGTAAGTATGGTTAATGCTGTATCCCACATGTTTAAGTAAATGGTATTTTTATTATTTAGTTTGAAATATTTTCTAAATTTTATTTTTATTTCTTTGATGCCCCATGGATTATTTACAAAGGTAAGTCATATTTTCAAAGACATCTTTGGGGGAAAACATGTTCTGTATGATTGTAATCTTTGGATTGTGTGAAGGTTTGCTTTAGGTACCAACATATGGTCTCTTTTATGTGCATTTAAAATGAATGGACTCTACAGTTTTTGGTACAGTGTTCCACATATCAATTTGGTCACAACTATGAGTTGATAAAATATTCTATATCTCTACTAATTTCCTCTTTATTATATCATAATGAGAAGTGTGTCAAGATTAAGTATCATTTCTAAATATGACTCTTCATAATATTAGCTTTATCAGTTTTGGTTTATTTATTATTTATTGTATCTTCAAAAGTATAATTTTTATGGTTTCTTGTAGACTAATTCTTGTCTGCGTATATCCAGCCATACTCTCTTCCTTATGACCTACCTTCCTTATGTTAGTGTAACTATGCCTGTATTCTTTCATACCGTGCTTACCTATCTTTTTTTTCTTTTTCTTTTCTTTGAGACTGAGTCTCACTTGGTCACCTTTGGTAGCATGGTGTCTTAGCTCACAGCAACCTCAAACTCTTGGGTTCAAGTGATGCTCTTTCCTCAGCCTCCTAGCTATTTTTTTAGAGACAGGGTCTCGCTTTGGCTCAGACTGCTCTTGAAACTGTGAACTAAAGCAACCCACCTGCCTCAGCCTCCCAAGTGCTTTTCTATCTTATTTTTCATCCTTGTATCTCAATATTTCATAGTGAGATGCCATTTCTATCCCTACCCCTCAAAATTAAATTTAGCTATAGTCCTAGCTACTCAGGAGGCTGAGGCAGGAGGATTACTTGAGTCTAAAAATTTGAGGTGACTAGCAATGATCACACCATTGAACTCCAGCCTGGGTGGGTGACAGACCAAAACTCTATCTCTAGTGATGATGATGATGATGATGATGATGATGATGATGATGATGATGATAAAAAATAAAGTCTTGATGGAACCCACACCTTTCACCATTAACTAAGGTAGACTCTCACTGGATTAAAGATTTAAACTTAAGACATGAAACTATAAAAATATTAGAAGAAAGTGCAGGGGAGACTCTTGAAGGAATCGGCTTGGGTGAATATTTTATGAGGAGGACTCCCCAGGCAATTGAAGCAGTATCAAAAATACACTTCTGGGACCTGATCAAACTAAAAAGCTTCTGTATAGCTAAGAACATAGTAAGTATAGCAAGAAGACAGCCCTCAGAATGGGAGAAAATACTTCCATGTTATGCCTCCGACAAAGGTTTAATAACCGGAATACACAGAGAACTCCAGTGTATTAGCAATAAAAGAACAAGTGATCCCATCTCAGAGTGAGCAAAGGACTTGAAGAAAAACTTCTCCAAAGAAGACAGGCACACGACCTACAGACACATGAAAAAATGCTCACCATCCTTAATCATCAGAGAAATGCAAATCAAAACTACTTTGAAATATCACCTAACCCCAGTAAGATTAGCCCACATGACAAAATCCCCAAACCAGAGATGTTGGTGTGGATGTAGAGAAAAGGGAACACTTCTACACTGCTGGTGGGAATGCACACTACTACGTTGCTTTTGGAAGGATCTTTGGAGAGTACTTAGAGATCTAAAAATAGACCTTCCATTAGATCCTATAATCCCTTTACTAGGTATATACCCAGAATACCAAAAATCACATTATAACAAAGACATCTGTACCAGAATGTTTATTGCAGCTCAATTTATAATTGCTAAGTCATGGAATAAACCCAAGTGCCCATCAACCCACGAATGGATTAATAAATTGTGGAATATGTACACCATGGAATATTATGCAGCCTTAAAGAAAGATGGAGACTTTACCTCTTTCATGTTTACATGGATGGGGCTGGAACATAGTCTTCTTAGCAAAGTATCTCAAGAATGGAAGAAAAAGTATCCAACTCAGCTCTACTATGAAGCTAATTTAAAGGTTTCATATGAAGGCTACCCAACTATAGCACAAAAATATGTGAAGGGAGGGAGGGAGGAAGCTGGGGTAGAGGGAGGGTAATTGGTGGGGCCACATCTATGGTGCATCTTAGAAGGGTACAAGCGAAACTCACTAAATGCAGAATATAAATGTCTTCATATAATAACTAAGAAAATGCCATGAAGGGTATGTTAAACAGTTTGATGAAAACATTTCAGATTGTATGTGAAACCAACACATTGTACCCCTTGATTGCACTAATGTACACAGCTATGATTTAATAAAATAAATAAATAAAAAAGTCTTGAAGGGCAGTTTCTATATTGCCAAATTAGAATTCTGATGAAAATTCTGCTTACGTTTTTAGCCCCCATATTCTTGCTTGGCTTTTAAACCACTTTCACTGCCTAGAATATGAATCAGCAAATGCTCAGGTAGCAAAATCACATAAAAGGTCAGGTATGTTTTATTGTTCTTCCTCTCTCTCTAGAATCTTAACTTCTCAAGTCCTGGCTTCCTTTATAGCTCTGAACTCTTATCTTTTCTCACCCAACCACAGAGACGGCCAAAAGCTCTGGGCTACTTCTCTGTCCATACCACTCATGAACCAGAGAAAACTTTTAAAGAAAAGCAGAAGAGAGTATTAAGTTCAAGTCACTATTTTCCACAGGATCTTTAAATCTTAAATCCTGAATGCTTCCATTGCATTTTTATACCTTTTTTATTTTTACATAACTTTTATGGTTGTTCTCAGAGGAGAGTTGGTCAGTTATAAGTTATTCTGCTATGGCCAGAAGCAGAAATTTCTGAGAGTTTTGCAAAACTTTAAGGTTATTGTATCTTTTGTCACTTTATATATATCACTACACACACACACACACACACATATATGTATAAATATATGCACATACAAATATATATACATATATATATATAAAGTATAAGTTGGAAAATTGCTAAGTCCAAATTAGTAATCAACTTATTCATTGATAATATGGACTGAAGAGATGAGTTATAGGATGTGAATTAAAAGGACTTGTTTTTAATATGCACTAGCTCTGGGACTATGGCTAGTCACATAAACTTTCTGAGTGCTGATTTTCACCTATAAAGAGGAATAATAATAAATGGAATCAAAGTATATTTTTATGTAAAAATAGTTTGTAAATTAAAATGAAAGATGAAAATATGAGACAAAATTACCTGTCATAACAAATCAATATAGAGAACTTTACAAGTATTTGTATGAAAAAGAATAGGAACTTGACTACCTGGAATTGACATATTCTTTTTTTTTTAATTTTTTTGAGACAGAGCTTCAAGCTGTCACCCTGGATAGAGTGCAGTGGCATCATAGCTCACAGCAACCTCCAATTCCTGGGCTCAAATGAGTCTCTTGCCTCCGCCTCCCAAGTAGCTGGGACTACAGGTGCTTGCACAAAGCCTGGCCATTTTTTGGTTGTAGCCGTCATTGTTGTTTGGTGGGCCCAGGCTGGATTCAAACCCACCAGCTCAGGTGTACGTGGCTGGCACCTTAGCCCATTGAGCCACAGGGGCCGAGCCAGGAATTGACATATTCTAATCAACTATTCATATGAGAGCAAGCCTTCTGTAGTTGTCAGAAGCTAATTTCTTTTTTTTTTTGAGAATAGAAAAAATAATTAAAGCATTGAATTGTACAAATTACAAATCTGTTCCAAAATATACTTACATTAAATAAAATACGCATTTGATTAAGAGATCTAAAGTGGATGACTCTATGCATTCTGAAAAGCTTCACCTCACCTAGGCAGGGCCAACATTCGTGGAAGAAGCTAAGAGAATTTGCATCCAATCACAGTTTGTAGCGGGTTTCTTATTGCCAATCTGCAAGTTACACTTCACACATCATTAGCGTCACTTATACAGGAAATCAATTTTGTTTGGGGAAAGGGTAAGCAAGCTCTAGTCTCAATTTTGAGTTCATTACAACTTCTCAAGAATCCCACCAACAACCTACACAGTACAATTTCAAAAAGCAAACTTGTTAAGGTAAGCAGACAACTCTTTAGAAGCCCAGATATGTGTTCTTGCTGTGTTTACGTTGAACTCTCCATCTACAATGGGCAATCATGAAGATGATCTCCTTTGGACAACATGGTCACAGGGCTGGGAAAATCAAGAGGGGTTGAGGGAGCGTGAGGATGGGAAGCAGAGGGGCCACCTCTTGCTGCTTCACATTGGAGTCAAGGTGCGTCTAGTCCGTGGGCCTGCCCGTGTCCCCTTCATCATCTGGCGTAGTAGCACTTGATGTAGTCGTCCACTTTATTCCGGAAGTCCTCCTGCAGTGGGAGGAGCAGGGGGAGAAAGAACAACAGGGACAGTGAGTGAGGGTGAAGCTGCGCCCCAGGCACCAGTCAGAGCCACCCGCTGAGGGCCACACGTGGAAAGGCCAGGCCTCTCATCACCAAGGTGGCAGAATGACCAAAGACCTGGCCAAGTTTAAGGGATATTCTCCATGACTCTGGTGCCCACTGTGCCCCAGATGCTGTGCTGGGCACTATGGGGGTGGGGCACAAACACGGCGTCTGGGCAGAAAGGCCCCAAGACAACATTTTGCCCAACTGCTTGCTTTGCAGATGAGGGAAGTGTGGTTAACTCAAGCCAAGACTCCTCTACCCACAGATGGGTGTGGGCCACAGCAGCTGCTCTCAGGAAGACCTTCGCTTCCCGATCTGCCCTCCCAGAAGGCTTCCCTGGACCTTGCTGCCCACTGTTCCCAGCTCACACACAGCCTTGCCCTTGGTGACCATGGGGGTGGGTAGTGTGCTGTGGAGCTCCAGTGAGACAGCTGCCTGGATGCCTCAGGGGCCCAAGGCAGCAGGGACCTAGGAATCACCACTGGGGGCCGGTTGGCCTTCTCAGATCTGGCCACTGCCCCAGTGTGCCCCAGGCCTGCTCTCCCCAGGGCTAGGAGCAAAACCTACAGGCCGTGAGAATGACCTGCAGTGCTGAACACTCTCCCCCACTGCCCTGATGACCCTGCAGGACCTTAATGCCAGGCAGTGCCCACTGCACAGCTGTCAAGTTTTTAGTGGACCTGACTTACATTTCCCTCAACTATGCGCTCAGTCCTGGGGGTGGGCCTGTTTTCTGACACCAGAGTGTATGTATGCCTCATGCCAGGACAGGGCTGCCTGCCCAGAGGAGGCCCTGCCTGGAGCGTAGCCTGGGGCTCCTGCCAGCAGGCCATGTCCTGTGCAAGCTTAGTTCAGCACAGCAATCCAGAAAGGGCCAGGTACATTCTCAGTGTACAGCTATGAAAACTGTTCCATGAAAATTGTTTGGGGACTTGTTCCTAAAGCTATGACTTTGCCCAGGAGGCTGTGCCAGCCCTTGCCTACAAGACGGCATCTGGAGACTCCCACGCTGTCCTTTTACTCCAGAGGGGGACTGTGCAGGAACCTTGCCCGGCTTCTGGCAACATTATCTTCTCAAGGTCATTTCCATTGTCCTCAGAGGTACACAATACCACCAGGACTGAGGAAAAAACTTATAAGATGTGAAATGAAGACCCTGTAAGTTCTCCTTGCCCAACTCCCACATCCTGCCCTTAGAAGAAAAGATACCACGTGCTCCGGCCCTGCCGCTTCCCTCCTCTCCTGCCCTGGCCTCAGAGCACAGGACCAAGTGAAGACCACAGAGCTGGACACTGGCTGCCTGGGTTCAAATCTTAGACTCACGCCTCACTAGCTAGATAATCATGAGGTCTCCAATTCCTGATGGCTGTTTCCTCAGCAGTCCCCTACTGGGGTTGTGACAAGAAGAAAGTGCCTCCTGTGCCATGTGCGTGGAACAGAGCCAGGCACCTACTATTCCGTCCCTGCTGTCCTGTGCCAGTCACACTGACCTGTCACTCTCCTCTGAGCTCCCAGCATGGCCCCACCTTGGGGCCTTTGTGCTGACTATCCCTGCTCTCTGAGGTACTATCCCCACCACCCTGCGTTCCCTTGAGCCTCTCATCTCTGTCCCGCTCCTTCCACTAGAATGTGTGCTCCATGGATGGAGCAGGGACCATCACTGCCACAGCCTGCCCAAGCACCCAGCACCACGCTGGTACATATGTGGCTCTCAGCTAAAGTTGTGATGAATGACCATGAGGTAAAGTGAGTGGGATGTTTGCCACTGATCCTAAGTCATGTGACACCCCATAACTTTGGGTGAAGACTGGGCTAGGGCTGGAACATTTCTTGGAATTCATGTGGAGGCATCACTTTGGAGACTTGAGGTCCATTTCATTGTGGAGGCTAATAGTTTGTCAACTGCAAAGCATTCCCCTATCTCATGCAAAGAAAGGTCAAATGAAAGGCATCCTTACCAAACTTCTGCCTTGACCTGAGGAAGTACCTTCTATTATATCACTGCCACTTTCTCTAACAAGGGCTGAGTGGAATGTCCTTGTCAGTCCCAATGACAGCAGAGAGGAGCACAAAGGTGGACAAAGTCTCCTGAGAGGTAGGGGCCAGGAGTATATCGTCTAGGCCGTGGCAGCAGAGTACCAGACCTTTGCCATATAATGCAGCCCACAAGGCCACCCATAGCAGATGCCTAGGGCCAAGGTGCTGCCTATGGCCAGGGCCGCCTCCCATCACAGGCATTTCTAAGGACTCCTGCTGCCCCAGCCCATACAAAGGTCTCCTCAGCAGGACACCAGCCACAGCAGACAGCCTGCTCTGCCCTCTCAGTCACACTGAACACCCCGCTATCCCCACTGTGCCCACTGGATGTCTGGGTGGTGCTTGTCTCGCCTCCCTGACCGGGGTGCTCCTGCCTACTCTTCAGGCTCTGGAAGGCACTCCTGGTCTAAGCTTAGGCTCAGAGCTGTGGGGGGACCAGAAAAGGCAGATCTCAAATGCTCCACACAGGCATGGTGAACAGCGGGTCTAATGTAAACAGAAGCATCACTCTGATCATTCAATTTGATGGCTAGAGCGTCTTGATGGCTTTCATGGGTGTGTGCAGAGCAATACCAGCCAAGCTAACCGTGGTGAGTACCAGTCACGGGCAGAGGGGAGGCTGCCACCGGAATCTGGTTCTAATACAACACTCAAGGTTCAACCACTCAATCCAGGCAGAGCAGTGTGGGCCCTGAGTGCAGCTGAGCTCCCTGGCCAGCATCCACAGGCCCAGGGCAGTCGCTCTAGATCCCTTCTCTGACAGCGATTCTCTCCTCAGCTGTGTGACTCCTTTCGGCAATGACAACCACTTGCTGCCGTGCTACTCACAAATAGCTGACATCCAGGAACCATTAATTCTACTAGCTCAGGTTTTGTTATAATTTTTGCTTCCTAATAGGTTTTAGTATTTTCTAGGCAAACAGTCTACTTAAATAGGTGTGTTCCTGGAAGCTCCTGAAGTCCACTTGTAAACAGCAGCACAGAAGCACAGTCTGTGGAGACTTAACCTAACATTTGCAAAAATGCAAATACTCCTGGTATTTGCAAAAGTGATTGACCAGATTTATGTCTCTAACAGGCACCGAACCCCTAAAATTCAAAGAAAATTAACCTAATAAAAGGATGGCTCAAAAGTAAGAACAAGTAACTCAGAGGTGCAAACAGGTAATACACGTGACATATAAAGACACTGGCTGGGCTCAGTGGCTCACATTTCTAATTCCAGTGCTTTGGGAGGCTGAGATGTGAGGATCATGTGGGGTTTGAGATCAGACTGAGCAATACAGTCAGACTCCTCTAAAAAACAATATATATATGTGTGTATATATATATTTTTAATATATATATTTGTATATATATTTAATATATATATTTGTTTGCCTAGAAAATTATATATATTTTATATATATATACAAATTAGACATGGTGGCATGGGCCTGTAGTCTTAGCTACAGGAGACTAGAGTGAGAGAGACTCTGTCTCCAAAAAACAAACAGGAAGTTTTAAAAAAAAAAAGGCTCCAACTGTCTGGGAGCTCAGAAAGTAGGGACACCACCACGTTGCAGAGCGCACAGGGAAACAGGCTGGCAAAGGCTATTCAAATTAAGAAGACATACAATCTTGGTGACCTAGCCAGCTCTAGGGCCCAGCCCCATTAAAAAAACAAACAAACAAAAAAACTCCTAGAATTTAAGGCTATAAGATATTTATTGTATTACTGTTTGTAGTTGGGGAAAACAAATCCGAAAAGAACCAAATCTGACAGCCTACCAAGGAGAAAACATGGCAGAGCCGCCCTGTGGGATACGCAATGTGGCTCCAGGAGTGACAGTGATGGTTTATATACTGACTTGAAGGAAAACATTTAATAAAAGAATTGAAGATCAAGAGTAAATGTATAATGGGCAGTGCCTGTAGCTCAGTGGGTACGGTGCTAGCCACATACACTGAAGCTGGCGGGTTTGAACCTGGCCTGGGTGGCTAGATGACAATGACAACTACAACAACAACAACAAAATAGCTTGGAGCTGTGGCGGATGCCTGTAGTCCCAGCCACTTGGGAGGATGAGGCAGGAGAATCGATTAAGCCCAAGAGTCTGAGGTTGCTGTGAGCTGTTATGCCATGGCACTCGACCTAGGGTTATAGCTTGAGAATCTGTCTCAAAAAAAAAAAAAAAAAAGAGTAAATATATAGAACCTCATTATTTAGGGTAAAGATCAAAACCAAATGTTTGTGCACATGTCTGAGCTCGGCAATAGGTGTGGAGGGACAAGGCAGCTGACATTGCCCATGCTCCTCCAAACCCTGTTTGTTAACGAGGTAAAGTACGAACCATCTATTTAATTACTCAGACTGGATTCTGCGAGGAAACCAAAGCGAATAAAATCTACTTCCCTCTGAACTTGGGTTATGACGACACATCGTTTACAAATTGCTTTAATTCCAGCCCTGCACCCCACCATCCTCAGTTTCTCACTCATCCAACCCACAGACGGTAGTGACGAACATGCCAGCCCAGAACAAGCCACTGCTCACCTTGTCTGTGCCAAACACACCAGCCCAGAACGAGCCACTGCTCACCTTGTTTGTGCCAAACACACCAGCCCAGAACGAGTCACTGCTCACCTTGTCCCGCAGGTGATGCTCTGCAGCCTCAATGTTCAGTGGGTCATCAAAATTCAAAAGATCCTTAAAAAGAGAAGAAAGTCATAGTAAACACTGGGAAGAATTGCTCTTTTCTGTTAAAGTCTTCACCTCATGAAGCAAGAGTAGAGTTCTAATTAGCATGTTGCTGACCAATGCTGAGAGTTGAGAATTCCATTAAAAATTCAAGTCCTAAAAAAAGAAAAGAAGTCCTTTCAATATAGAAGTACTGAACATGTGGGTATATTTTTCAGAATGGTGGTTCAAGGCAGTGCCTGAGGCTCAAAGGAGTAGGGCACCCGCCCCATACACAGGAGGTGGCAGGTTCAAACTTGGCCCTGGCCAAAACAAACAAACAAAATAACCTGCAGAATTTTTGTTCATAACTGACTGACAGAAATCAGGGCAGAATGAAAACCACTTTCATAATGAGCACTTCCAAATAAAAATTCCATTCTTTTTCATAAAATTATTTTTCTTCAGGCTGGGCCCAGAGATTCAGGCCAATAATCCCAGCACTCTGAGAGGCTGAGGCGGGTGGATCACCTGAGCTCACAGGTTCAAGACCAGTCTGAGCCAGAGCAAGACCCTTACCTCTAAAAATAGCCTAGTGTTGTGGTGGGCGCCTGTGGTCCCAGCTACAGGGAGGCTGAGGCAAGAGAATCACTTGAGCCCAGGAGCTTGAGGTTGCTGTGAGCTGTAATACCACAGCATTCTACCCAGGGTTCTGTCTCCAAAAAAATAAATAAAATTAATTTTCCTCTTTTACTTTATTTTATGATTAACAACTTTGCCTTTGTGAGCTGATGGCTTGCTTGGGCCTTCACTGGATTTCCCTCTGTATCTTCTGACTCACTTTGCAAGCTTTGTACCCATATCTGTAGGGTACCACCCAGAACCTGACCAAATGCTAAGGTTCATTTTTTTTTCCAAGAAACCTGGGCAGACACAATGGGTCCAAAAAGCATCCACGGTGGAAGCTGAGGACAAGGACAACGTGTGGGTCCCTGGAGGGCACCTGTCCTTTTCACTCTCTCACTCAAAACTGGAGGTGCAAAGGCTCAACATTACAATGAAGCACGCCCAATGGGTGGATTTTAAGTCCTGCTCAGCCTTCAAGGCTCCAGGGTAAAACTTCATTCACTTTAATAAAAAGCCAAAAACAAATCCCAACACAGTGACAGAGACCCACAGGAACCGATCCAGATGGCTGAGTCCAAGTGTCCATCAGGCACTGCCTTCCCACGGGGACACAAGGGGCTCCTGAAATCACTGGCAGTGTCCTGCTGCTTGGCTGGTGCTGCAGGTGTCCACCCAAGAACACCAGGTTAGAGGGCAAAGGTGGGCAGGGACTCCCTGTTGAGATCAAGGCTCTGCTACTTTTTCTCTTACTGAACACGAATGCTGTGCCCTCGGGGGCAAGTGTCCTGCAGCCACATCTGGGGGTGCATCCAGGTCTTGGCGGGCTATCTTACGTGTTCATTTTCATGGAGGTACCCGAGGTTTTACCAAACAGTGGCAACCCCTCACCCCCCAGAGACTGATGCCTGAAGCTTACTTCTTTAAATGCTCTTTTATGACTCAAAAAATAAAAGTTCAAAGGAATAAATACTTTTATATTTAAAAAGCCCAACTACCAGCTTTTGGCCTCTTCCCATCCTATGGCCACAGTGAGATGTGCTGTTTGCTGAGAAGGAAGCTTCTCACCGAGAAGGAGGGACAGCGCTAAGGTTCTGGAAGCAAATGGAACCAATTTCTCCCCCAGAGGCAGAGGTAGCCACTCCCCGAACAGAAGTGGGGGCTCTTGGTCCCACAGACCCCATACAAGCCACTCCAAAGCCCCCTAGGTTAAAAGAAGGTAATTTAAACACATTTTTGTGTTATCCTTAAGGTGACATTTAGAACCAGTGGTCAGAGAAATAGAGAAAAACTTTATACTTACAGTAAACAAAGAGTTTAATCCCCAAACAACATCCTGAAATAAGAAAGAAAACAGGAAACATGTTTGAGGCTAGTGTATCTAAAGCCTTTTAAACCCACAGCAAGAAATACCTCTTGTACTGCATAAAAAAAATCTGTCCTCAGCACGTGTCGTTTTTCTTAACAAATTCTGGGAAATTTAAGAGCTCTGCAGTCACAGGAGTGAAACAGTAAGAGAGAAACCAGTGCCCTCCACAGTGCCCCAGAGCTCGCAGATCAGCTGTGTGCCTATCACCCCATATAGTCACCAAATAGGGTTCAGACTTCTAAAACGTACCTTTTTAACATTATTGCCCCTTGAGGTCATAGATAAGCTAATTATACACCCCACCCCCATCCTACTGAGTCTCCTCAACAATTTTCCTTCAGTTACTTCAGGAATCAGGGGAACCAACATTTCAAAGATCATTAAGTGAAATTAAAACCAATGTCCTATCTGTCCCTACTCACCTCTGTGACTCAGTCACAAATGCTTCCTCTCCACAGCTTGCCTGTCCTCATGCTCATCTCGAACACTCTCCTTGGTGGTAATTTCATTTGCTCTTCTCTGCTTTCTCTCATCTATCCCTCTATCCACCCACCGCTGACCTTGTGGTGTGAGTCTGGCCTAGAGCTGGAACCCACTGTCTGGTGGAGTGGTCGGATGGACTGGCAGTGTCCCCCAGGCAGAGGGCTGCAGGAAGGAGGCCCATTCCCAGCAGAGCCACAGCCTGTGCAGAGGCTAAGCCGTGGCTAGGGGGTGGCAAGAGGCTGGAGAGAAGGCCAGGTGGGCTGCCCACCACAGCAGAGATCACTGCTCAGGAGGTGCTGGATGTGACTACAGGCTGCAGTGTCACCTGATGCTGGGCCAGGGCCAAAACCCCTTCCTGTGCTGTTCTCAGGATCCTTGCTTGGTCATAGAGATCCAACACCTGCCAGTCCTCTCTGGCTGTGGCAAGCAGTCTGCATGTCAGTGTGAGCCCTCTCTCTCGGGGCAGAAGGGCTTAGAACACTCCTGCTGAACAGTGGCATGAAAATTCCCCTGGTGAATGGCAGTGTGGTTCTGAAGTCTGCAATTTGGGCTGCTGTCTCTGGTTCTGGAGTGGTGCCAGGTGCTGGTCAACAAGAGCACGCATCCTATCCAAACCGTCCAGGCCACTGACTGGCTGGGCACCCCCTGCAGTGGGCAGTGGGGAGAGGAGGGAGCAGTCTGTGCCTGGCCACCAGAGTGGGCTTGACAGGCATAGGACCTACCTTCAGTGTTCGTGTGGGAGCCCAGCCAGTGCCATCGATCGAGTGTTCTCTCAGTAAACTGAAAAGACAAGAACAGACATGTGAGTGAGGAGCAGCTGAGGGTGACCTGAGCCACAGGTGCGTGTGCTCCAGTCCTGCTGACGTGTCTGGTCTTTGCGCCACACAGCAGAGCCACTTTCTATGTAATCTGTCTTCTCCTTTGTGGCTCTTCAGTTTTGTATCTTGCTGAGGAAAGCTTGCTCTACCTCCAAGGTATATACATGTTCAGTTATGTCTTATATTATTTTATCTGTCTACTGTACACAGAGATCTTTAATCCTTGACATGGAAGTTATAAGGAGAGGTAAAAACATGCTTAAAAAAGAATATGAAAGAAGGCCTAGCATGATCGCTCATGCCTGTGATCCCAACAAACTGGGAGGCTGAGGCAGGGGGATCCCTTGAGCTCAGGAGTTCAAAACCAGCCCGAGAAAGAGTGAAACCCCATGTCTACTAAAAACAGAAAAATTAGCTGGACACTGTGAGTATGGAGAGAGGGGTACTCTGACACACTGTTGATAGGACTGCAAACTAGTACAGCCTTTTTGGAAAGAAGTATAGAGAATCCGCAAAGAGGTAAAAGTAGACTTCCCATTTGATCCCACTAGGCATCTACCCAGAAGAAAAAAATTCATTTTATCACAAGGACATTAGCATTTGAATGTTTATAGCAGCTCAATTCATAACTGTCAAGTCATGGAAGCAACCCAAATGACCAACAAACCATGAATAGATTAATAAATTGTGGTATATGCATACCCTGGAATACTATTCAGCCATAAAAAGATGGAGACTTTACATTTCTTGCATTTATCTAGATGGAGTTAAAAACTATTTTCCTTAGTAAAGTATCTCAAGTGCGGTGACTGTGACTCAGTGAGTGCACCAGCCCCATATACTGAGGATGGTGGGTTTAATCTCAGCCCCGGCCAAACTGCAACACAAAATAGCTCGGCCCTGTGGCAGGCACCTGTAGGCTCAGGTACTTGGGATGCGAAGGCAAGAGAATCCACTAAGCCCAAGAGTTGGAGGTTGCTGTGAGCTGTGACCCCACAGCACTTTACTGAGGGCGACAAAATGAGACTCTGCCTCTAAAAAAAAAAAAATACAAAGTATCTCAAGAATGGAAAACCAAGTATCCCATGTACTCAGTACTAATTTGAAACTAGCAGATGAACAACTATAGGCCCACATGAGAGAAAAATATAATTAAATTCTAGTGCAGAGGTGGTGGGCTCAGTAAGCTCAGACACTACCCCCCAAATACAAATAATGTAGCCCAATCATATGTACCCTTATATTAATCTGAAATTTTAAAAACTAGTCAAAGAACAAAATGATCAAACCTTTAAGCTAAAGAAAAAAAAAAAAAAAAAGGAACACATAAAGAACGTTTGTCAGTTTAATATTCTGAAAATGTCTGGAGTGACACAAAGGATAGCAGGTATGACTGCGGTAAGAGCTCACTCTGTGTGGCAGGCAACTACCGCGTGCTGAATGCCCACCACCTTCCTACCTGCCAAAGGAGGAAGCACAGAGAAGATGTGCCCGAGGGCACAAGCCTGGAAGACTTTCTTTCCACAGCTTGGCAATGTGAGGTACTCACACAGGACATTTTAATAGCTGGTTGTCATAAGTTCAAAAGAAAAAACTTAAAGATAAAAGCAGATAAATAGAAAATTCTGGGTATAAGTCACTCCTTGGTTAGGACGCCCAGGACAGGTGACCTGGGTTTTGGAGGAATGGTGAGTCCCAGCAGCTGTAAATGCACATTTTATATCTCACATAAATGATTACCAGAAACTTTGAAAAATTACAATTTAATGGTAAGTTTCCTTTTGGAGATAAAATTACTTTCGTATTTGTTGAATTCTTTTATCATGTTGTGGCTTTGACCTATACATAAAGGTCCCTAAGCTAATATGTCAGTGTCAGGCTTTAGAGGCCATGCTTGTTACCAGTGGCAAGTTTTTATATTAGAGTATGTTCAAATTCACGTAAGTCAATTTAGATCAGGAGAAAATATAAATATGTAGAATATGATACAAAGCTATAATCTTAACTGTATATGAAGATCAGTTGCAAAAAAATATTCAACTATTAAAGTTTACTTTGAACCTTAAAAAGAAAAACCACATACCCTACCAACTGGGTAGATGTTGTTCTACCCAACAGAGGTATCAGGGGGCTTGTGGATCTGAAACTTCTACAACCTTTGAATAAATTTTTGGGAACCATCTGTCAAATCCTAGTGGCTTTTATTATCCAATGGAAGATTCTGTTGCGAAGATGGGGGAACTATTTCTGATATAGCTCATGCTTTTCTTTATAGACTTTAAAGCAACCCTTAGTTACATGCTTGTTTTTTTTGGTGAGACATAGTGTCACTATGTTGCCCTCAGTAGAGTGCTGTGGTGTCACAGCTCACAGCTACCTCAAACTCTTGGGCTTGAGCGATTCTCTTGCCTCAGCCTCCCAAGCAGCTGGGACTATAGGCGTCCGCAACTCCTGGCTACTTTTTGGCCCAGGCTGGATTCAAACTCACTGATGCATGTGGCTGGCACCCTACCTGCTGCTATTTTCTTGTCTAATGCCCATCTCATCTGTCAGATAGCAAGGCAATGCAAAGTGTTCCCCAAGGTACCTGGCCTGATCAGCATCAGCTGACTGGAGGAAGAAAGGATGGATGGAAGGAAGGAAGCTGGCTCACAGTAGGCCTGAGCAGGTGGCTTCCACCTGGAGGCAGGGATCTAGGGAATGCCTAGGCAGCCCCTTGGGCAGCAGTGAGGCCCATCTGGGGTACAGCATCCCTAGTCCTGGTGGAGGTTCCAGCCTGGCCACAGCAGACAGTAGTCCCGGTGGAAGTTCAGGTGACAGAGGCTCTCAGGCATCAGGGGGCTTACTACGCAGGGAGATGAAGTTCTACTCTAGGAACTACGCTGGAAGCGTGGACTCCTGGAGAAAAAAGCTCAAGTGCAACAAGAGAGCTGTGATAAGCCCACTGCAGTGCAGCCTGAGTGACAGAGCAAGACCCTGTCTCTAAAAAGAAAAATAAATGAGGCTGGGTGCGGTGGCTCACACCTGTAATCCTAGCACTCTGGGAGGCCGAGGAGGGTGGATTGCTTGAGCTCAGGAGTTTGAGACCAGCCTGAGCAAGAGTGAGACCCCCTCTCTCTAAAAATAGCTGGGTATTGTGGCAGGTACCTATAGTTCCAACTACTTGGGAGGCTGAAGCAAGAGAATTGCTTGAATCCAGGAATTTGAGGTTGCTGTGATGCTATGGCACTCTACTCCAGCGAAACTGAGTGTGACTATTTAAAAAATAAATTAGGCTTGGTGCCCGTAGCTCAGTAGTTGGGGCGCTGGCCACATACACCAGGGCTGGCGGGTTTGAACCTGGCCAGGGCCTGCTAAACAACAAAGACAACAACAACCACATAGCCCAGTGTTGTGGCAGGCCCCTGTAGTCCCAGTTACTTGGGAGGCTGAGGCAAGAGATTTGCTTAAGCCTTGGAGGTTGCTGTGAGCTGTGACACTACAGCCCCGTACTGAGGGCAATAGAGTGAAGAAAAAAAAAAAGATTATTTAATTAAAAATAAAATAAAATGGATACTAAGTGCCCTTTGGAGAGAGAAAAAGGGATCCTGAGGAAAGCCTTCCCAGCAGGTGGGGTGCAGCCAAAGTTTATACGTTTCTTAAAGGTGATTAGTGTTTATTAGAGAAATGAGAGAAAAAAGCCACAGCGGAGCACGAGAGCTGACTAAGTAACTGCACTCCATGGTGAGTAAGAGAAATGTGCTGAGAAGCACTACAGGCCGCTTCCCACCTTGTGGCTGAGTGTGCTGCAGAAGGTGAAACCAGTGCCCTAGAGCCCTACAGCCACCAGTAGTGGAGCCGCACCAGAGCCCTGCACTCAATATACCACTGCCTCACCAGAGGAAGGAACACGTATTAAAGTAAAGCCCAAATGCTAAACTTAACCAACCCATCCATCTTCTTCAGCAATGGTAGGATGGGAAAGTCACCGATCTCTGGCACTGCTATTAAGGATGGGACACACAGGTCACAGCGGACATGAAGCCCTGCAAAGCTGCCCTGCTCCAAGAGCACTGGGCACATCTCAAGGACACTGGTAAAGAGAAGACATCTTAAATATAAGTGCCAATTACGTCTTAAGCCTGTTGTCTATGTTTTATTCTCCCAGGTGTTTTATCAATAATCATACTTTCCCCTCTTAGCTAAAATCACATGGAGGGAATGGGAGAGCTCATGTAAATACGAGGGGAAAGGGAAGTAAAGGTCCCAGAGGGTCCCTCTTGGGGTGGGGGGTGGTGCTGAGCAGGCGGTGCTCAGAAGTGGCAGGGCGTGGTCTCCACAGGGCAGCAGGAGGATGCCGGGCCTGGAGGCAGAGCAAGGGCAGGGGTCTGAGAAGCAGGAAATCGCAGCTGCTCCTGGTCTAGCCCAGGTGCAGTGGCTCACACCTATAATCCCAGCACTTTGGGAGGCCCAGGTGAAAGGATCACTTGAGGTCAGGAGTTCAAGACCAGCCTGAGCAAAACTGAGACACCCCTCCCCTTCCCATCTCTACAAAAGATAAAAACATTAGCCAGGTGTGGCAGGAACCTATAGTTTCAGCTACTTGGTAGTCTGAGGCAGGAGGATCACTAGAGCCCAGGAGTTGAAGGTTGCTGTGAGCTGTGATGATGCCCCTATATTCCTCCCTGGGTGACAGAGTAAGATGACTCTATCAAATACAAGCCCAAAAAAACAAAACAAAAAAGGCCAATGTTCACGCACTACACTCACAAATGTGGAAGACTAGAAAGATGAGAAACTCACCTTAGGCAAATTTCACCTGTCTCTGTGATGTTTGGGTGCCAGATCCTGGTCAAGCATTTCACCTTGGGAGGCTGCAACGTAGAGAATAAGACAGATCACACGGCAGTCTCCCCTCATCACGTCTCTGGGCAAAGCCTTCCTACACCCGGCACCAAGAGGCTTGTTCTGGGGCTTACTCAGCATCCAGTGGGTCCCACCCTGAGCACCTACTGCTCATCCCCTATGCAGAAGCGCAGGGCAAATGGGCAGCCACAGAGCACTACCCCATACCTGTGTCTTCCTGGCACCTGCCACCTCCCCACCTCCCAGGCTCAGTGCTGTGTAAGAGGAGACTGCAGGGCACCCCGGGGGGGACTTCTGAACCCTCCAGGCCCACGTTCCAACCGGGAGCCCACAGATTCCTTTGCACTAAAAGTTGAACTGAACTGAACTGTGGCTGAAAGTTATTGCTTCTTGCAAGAAGAGCCTCTTCCCTTGCTGGGTGCTTTCGAAGATGCTGTTGTTATACACATTTTCCTGGATAAAAATCTTAGTTCACTTTATACTTAAAAGAGTGAGAAAGAATGAAAATGAGGGCATAGGGATAAAGTATATCATCATTTATAGCATTTTTGACTAAGATTCTTCTATTATAAAACCAATACATCATTCATTTAAGAAACAAAAATGAAAGGAAATATAAATTACATGTTATATTGTATGTTTCCTTTCACTCTTATTGCCTTTTTCATAGGTATACACATAAATACTATAACTACACCCAGAAATCATCTCTACTGACACCTGATGTACATTTTTGGAGCCCTTTTCCTGGGCCACACACACGCATACCACTTTCCATGGTACAAACACCTGCCACGAGTAGGTTACTCCATCTGCCTTGGACATTTAGGTTGTTTCCACTCCCACTCCAAGCCCTGCTATGTCAAGGCCCATACCTCTCCTCACACCGTATGAAATGTTTCCTTGGCACAAAGCCCAGGGTGAGCAAAGGGCTCCTGATAACGTGCCAGTGTCCTTCAGAAGGACCCTCTTCCAGGTGCACTCCCCCACTGGGAGGTCTCCTTGGTTGACACAAGGTGTCATCTCACAGGATCTTACCCAAAATGTCATCCCCCAAAGGGATCAACCCTTTAACCTTCCCTGTTTATCCTGTGCTATTAATTTTTATTTATGATGTTTTCTAAGGAGTGAAAAGTTTTATCTTGTAATCAATTTTTTATCTTTGTTTTCTTTTTTCATGGTGTCTATTGGGAGAATTTTTATCTTGGTTGTTGTACTAAGGAACTACTTCACCATCCAAATATTCTCCTGCAATTTTCTATTACCCTAATAGTTTCAACTTTTTATTTGTATAAAGCGAACTTACTTTTCAGTTCCCTAGTGAGTTTTCTTCCTGATTTCAAAACACTACAAAATCAATAGACTCAAAAGAAATGATTAAACTGTGCAAATTCATGTGTCTTAGGACTAAAAATTTTAGGTCCTAAGTGAATTTAAATTTCACATGGTCAGAATTTTTTCTGCAAATACAAGGGAATACCTTTAAGAGACTATCCTTCACTTGCAGTGAGGTGTTCGGGCTGCAGAGGGAGGTCAGACACTGCTCGGGCAGGGCTGTGCTCACTCCCCTGGGTACTGATGCAGTGGCAATCTGGTGGTCGGGGCTGAGTCACTGACTCAGCTTTGAAGGAACCCAACAAGCTCACTCTCCCTCCCAAATTGGGTGCCTCTTCTATGAAGGTCCCAGTACATGACCACCAGCTTAGGGTTACTCCATCTGCCAAGGGTTTGGGGGCATCTTCCCCTTTCTCTTCCTGTCCCTTCACATCACACAGATACTTCCTTTGCCAATGGTTCTTTTAATTGTGGTCTCAGAACAGAGAGCAAAAACTCTGCTCAAGATTCTGACAAATACACCTTCCAAATTCAACTTGCTTTATAGCCTCCCGTCCCTCCCACCAAAGCCAGACAGGTAAGTGCCCAGTCCCACCCCTAAGGCTCCAACATCCCACAGATACTGCATTTCAAACCAATGGGGAAAATACAGCTTGTTCACTGGCTGCCCATTAAGAAAAATACAATTACAGTCCCACTTAGAACTTTATTAATGTACATTATATTTAATATGTTAAAATTAAACATAAAAGAAAACTATAAGAAAGCTAGAAGAAAGTGTAGCTGACCACCTTTGTGGTCTGAAGTCTGCTTTAAGCATTTCATAAAAAAAAAAAGAAGAAAACGATTTGACTACAGGAGCAAAACAAAAAAAGCAAACTTTTATAGAACAAAAGATAAGTGCAAAACAAAGAAAATATTTATAGACCAAGAAACTGAAGGAAAAGTTTCACATTCTTTATATATGAGAACTCTTGGGCCAGGCACGGTGGCTCATGCCAGTAAATCCCCACATTCTGGGAGGCTGAGATGGGTGGACTGCTTGAGCTCAGGAATTCGAGATCAGCCTCAGCAAGAATGAGACCCCTGTCTCCACTAAAAATAGAAAAACTAGTGGGGTGTCATGGCAGGCACCTATAGTCTCAGCTACTCAGGAGGTTGAGGCAAGAAGATCGCTTGAGCCTAAGAATTTGAGATTGCTGTAAGCTATGACACCACAGCACTCTATCCTGGTTAACAAAGTGTGAGTGTATCAAAAAAAAAAAAAAAAAAAAAAGAGCTCTTATAAACCTGTAAGAACAACAAATACCACAGTGGAAAAATGGGCAAAAGACTTCATAGTGGCTCATAAAAAATATAAGTAACTAATAAGTAGGAAGTAATAATATTCAACATCCTACTTAGGAAATGAAATTTCAAATGACAACTGGGTACCAAATGAGATACCATTTTCTTCCAAAATAGCAAAAAGAAAAAAAGAGTAAAAATACTCTATTATGTATCTGGTGGCTCAGACCTAATATCCCAGCTACTTGAGAGGCTGAGGCAGAAGGAATGCTTGAGCCCAGGAGTTTGAGACCAGCTTGGGCAACACAGTGAGACCTCCATATCCAAACAATGAATTCATCTTGGGGAGAGTTTAGGGAAGGGTATTTTCCAATCCCGATGGTGAGAACACCAACTGGTATAACCTCTCTGGTGGGTGTTTGCTTTTTGAGACAGGGTCTCACTCTGTCACCCAGGCTAGGACAGTGACATCATCATAGCTCACAACCATCTCTAACCCCGGGGCTCAAATGATCTTCCTGCTGAACCTCCTGAATAGCTATGATAGGTGCGGACCACACACTAACTTCCTTATTTTTTGTAGAGATGGGAGTCTTGACATGTTGCTCAGGCTGGTCTTGAACTCCTGGCCTCAAGCAATCCTCTTGCCTCAGCCTCCCAAAATGCTAGGATTACAGGCATGAGCCACAACAAGCAGCCTGGAGAGTGATTTAGTAGTATTTATCAAGAGCCTTAAAATGGAACATCAATTACTCAATATCCATAATGCCACTTCTAAGAATTTATCCAAAGGAAAGAGGTAGACAAACACGAGATATGTGTCCTGCACACACCTCACAGCTCTATTCTAGGGGCAGCAAACCACAGCCCACAAATCCAGATCAGACCTGTTTTCCCATAGTCAAAGACTGGTTTTTGCATTTTCAAAAGGTTGTTTAAAAAAAAAAAAAAATGGGGCAGGGACTATATATGGTCTCCAGAGCATAATATATTTATTACTTGGCCCTTAACAGAAAATCTGGTTTATACTGTCAAAAAACTGGTCAACTAAAGACCAAATGACGATAAAAGACTGGTTTAAAACCATGAAACCATTATGATGGACCACTCTTATTATTGCTACATAATGTGATACTGGCTGTGACATCACGTGGCTGTGATATTATAACCAGAACACCCTCAAGTTACCAGGTTATGTGTCCTGTAGTTCCAACGCCATGCAGGACACAGACATTAAAATATCATGGTGATTATGTCTGGTGGGGAGGTCCCAGGTGATAAATATTCTATTTTTTGCATAGCCAAGTTTTCTCAATTTCCTACAAAGTATAGTAAATTATATAAAAAGGCGGCGGCAAGGGGTGGTTCAGGTGTACTTGTGGCCATCATTCCTGCTGTTTGATGATGTCCCCAGCTCTCCTCGGGCCAAGTGGCAGGGCTACCCGTCCTCATCCCCTGTAGGCTGGCCGTGGTCATGATACTTGATTTGGCAACAGCATCAAGGGGACGTGACATCTGTCACTTCTAGGAGGAAATAGCCAAGGAACAAAAACTACATCCCCCTTTCTAGCCAATTTGCAGCCAGCACACCTGGGGACCCTGTGACACCACAGGCAAGGTGGTGCCTGGGCTGAAGCCCCCCTACCCTGCCCAGAGCCACTAGAGCTGCATCACGGGCCTCTCCACCACCCTGAGGGACTGCCATCACCACGTCACCACCTGGGCTCGTCAGTGTGGCTGCATCTGTCTTCCAGGAGACTGAAGTCCTTAAAAGGTTGCCAACTGTACTCCTCTGGCCCTGCAGCGTCCGACAGAGCCTGGCCACTGTGGGAGCTCAGCAAGGGCCAGCACAGTGGTTCTGCCAGTTTCTAGACTGACAGCTTAGCAGGCAGACCTCAGGCCAGGAGGTGAAATTCAGGATAAAGCAAAAAAGAAAAAAAAGGGGGGGGGGGATTTGAATTTCTTTTCTTCTTCTTTTTTTTTTTTTGGTAGAAACAGAGTCTCACTTTATCGCCCTCTGTAGAGTGCCGTGGCATCACACAGCTAACAGCAACCCCCAGTTCCTGGGCTTAGACGATTCTCTTGTCTCAGCCTCTTAAGTAGCTGGGACTATAGGTGCCCGCCACAACATCCGGCTATTCTTTTGTTGCAGTTTGGCTGGGGCCGGATTTGAACCTGCCACCCTCGGTATATGGGGCTGGTACCCTACTCATTGAGCCATAGGCGCCACTTGGGGGGATTTGAATTTTAACTGCTTGTATGTAGGGGAGCATGTGTAGGGGGCATACAAATCACTATTTTTCTTTTAAAAGTTTATTCTAAAATAATGATCTGTTTTATTAGAAGTTTTGCAATTCACAATCTTAATAACAGAACTTCATTGCAGGAATTATAATAGTTAGGGGTTTATAGATGTCCTTATGAAGTACAGAAATCTTACCAGTGAAGTCATGGCATGGAGGCTGATACACCCCAGGAGCACCCCCAGCCCTCCAGGGGACCAGGCTGGACGCGGGCCATGTCTCCTGCCAGTCAGCGTGGTTCCCTCAGAGCTCACTCTCACAATCCCTACACCAAATGCCTATACCTACACGTCTCACACACATGAAGGGCAAGTGCAGTCTGCTTTCCATAATGTGAAGTTTGTGGAGGACAGACAGGGTTACCCCAGGACAGAGTGTGTTCTCCACCCAGTGTGGCAGTACAAGCCCGCACTGAGCAGGGAAGACGGCCACAACCCCTCCTGCAGGGCCCACAGCCTAGTGGGCAGACACTGACAGAGTTCTGGAGGTAAAAAGCACAGCCATACACATGGAAATGCACCTATTTTTTGTGTCCAACTAAGTAATTCTTCTAGTGGACCCCTCGAGACTCCTGACACACACTGGCCTGGCACTAAGGAAGTTGCCCCACACAGGCCTGGACAAGAGGCAGAGAGGAAGGGAACTCAAGAAGGGGATGGGAGGGTCCAGCCCAGAGCCACCTGCTGGCTTTTCTCAGGGCTTCTCGGCTTGAGGACAGGGGGTTTGCTTCCGATGAAATCTGACCAGCTCATCATTTAGAAGCTTCCAAGGGAGAGGGCAGTGAAAAACATAAAAATGTTAGATCACCATAACAAAGCTAAAGGTCAAACGCGGCCCTCAGAACTTCTCCAATGGCTGCAGGGATGAAGTATTTCTGCTTTTCCATGGGGCCTGGGGGCAGGGCTGAAGAGTGGATGACCAACAGAGAGGACACCCACCAGGACAATCCAAACTTTACCCTCTACTTACACTCTGACAGTAACCAATGACCAAATCTTTCTAACCACTCTTTCCTCCACTATCCCACCTCTCCATTTCTTGAAGTCACTTATGGGACAGGATAGAATGATAGACATTTCATCACCACCTGGCACAGTAAGAAGGGCAGCCCTGGACGTGAACCAGTTGAAGCATTCAGCCGTCTACACCGGCAAAGCTAACCAGGGAAGTTTTAACATTACCTGTCTGAGCCCTACCATCCTGATGTATAAATATGTGACTACTAAGGTCACCCAGTGAAAAATGGAATCAAGTGACATCAGCAAAGACAGCTGGCACAGGGGCGGACAGCAGGTGCCGTGTTCCTGGTATATCTCACATCTTGCTCTCTTCCTATAACAAGAAGCTCCACTGCTAAATGATGTCCAGTATTCCTGAAGCGCTGGTAGTCCGATGCCTCGAGGCTTGTCTAGAAAGCTTATCAGCTGTGCTACACTCCCTCCCCAGCTCTCAGGAACCCACTCACCCTCTTCAATTTTAACATTCTTACTTTTGATCATAATCCACAGAGATGGCCTATGTGGTCTATGGCAAGTCTAGAATTTTAAATGCTGTACATCTGGTTGTTTCCAGAAAGCAATAAATAAGCCCCCAATTCTAAATACCTGGACTTAAACCAAACCTCTCAGCCAAGATAGCACACAGCATGCCGTTTGCTGTCTCTCAGCTATGATTTGGAAGGATGGAAGTTTTAGCAGGGAGCTAGATGGATGGAGAAAAACCTGAAATATATAATCTATTTTCCCAAATTTGCCTAAAAATTAAAGGTGTTTTCTTAGACTGCTGACTCTTCCCCATGCCCATAAGTTACATTTCAAAAAGAACTTTTAATACAGTAGCCCAGTAAAAAAGATCAATTTTCACAGAGTAAGCTATGGCTCAATAAAGTGTTGCAGCCACTGAACTCAACACTAGGGGCTAGTGGGACAGCTCCACTTGTCAGGCAGTGGGAAGCACACACTGCCAGCCACTAATGAGGCCAGCAGGTTAATGGGACAACTTTTTTATCATGCCATCATCAGAATCCTGTTCAAGGGTCCCGGAGAGTTAGAAAATATCAGGGGGACACATGAACATGTGTGCAGTGTATACATAAGTAACAGTAAGTTCAGACGTAGACCGGCCGCACTGGTCACTGAGGCCCTGCTCAGGGCTGTGTGTAGTTGTTCAGAATCTTCAATGGCTTCTCACTGCCACACTGAAAATGCCCGACACAGCACCCCAGTCTGACTTTTCTCACCTCATGTCATCCCTCCCCCATCCCAGCTCTTCACTCAAGCCGACCTGATCCTCTTGCCTTCAGGGGGCTGAGAGTTCTCATGGTCACACTGTCACCCAGAACACCTGCCCCAGATTCTGGGCCATATCAGGACACCACACATTCTATTTCTGCTTAAAAACTTAACTGGTCTCAACTACTTTCCAAAAGTGGTCATTTCTTTTCTTCCTCTGAATTCCTCAAAATGAGTTTTCTATCATCAATATCTCTACTCTTGAGAGGATGCCCAAGAAGGGTGAGGTATGGGAGAACAGGTCTTCTCAAGGAGAGCACAAGGATACACTTGCAGGGTCCTCTCCATGGTGACTCAGCCCTTAGGAATTTGTAACTTCCTGGAACTTGGAAATTTCCAAGTTCTGTGAAATCCTGTAGTTCTGCAGGGGCTAGACTAGCATCTCCCACTTGATTCAAACTGGCCAATGAGAAGGGTACCTATACTGTGGAACTTCTTGACTGTCAATAAAAAGGGAAAAATCAAGCTAGACGGGGAGCGTGGCCATTTGGAATTCATCTATGCCGTAAGCTCCCAGCTGGTGAATAAAGCCCTTCCTCTTATAAACGTGCTGTTTGGGCGCTCTTTCTCTCTGTCGGGCCTTGTCTTCCTGCAACATTTTTGGTTCCCTGACCGGGAAGCGAGCTCACCCTTGGAGAGAACATGTACCTTGGCAGTTGCCGCCAATCCTCTGGACACCCACCTGGGGGCCCCTGATCGACCTGGGCGACGTGAACCACTGAGCATGCCAGGGAAGGCAGTTTGGCTTCCTTGTGTGGACACCTTGGCTGGTCTGAGAAAGGACCGCGTCTTCAAGGAGTCAAACACCAGGAAGAACTGGCATGGAGGAACAGGTACCCACACAGGGAGACATCTAAGACAAGGTATGATCGATCTTGGGGTCCCTCTACAGTTTTAGTGGAAGAAGGAGTCTGATCAACTCCTTGGGCATCAGATTGCCAGAAGGTCTGTTGAGAGGTGTCTGTGTGTGGATGTGGTGTGACAGAGAACTCTGAGGGTGGAGTTGGAAATAGGTTGGAAATGTATGTGAGTGCTTGGAGAATGACTAAGATGGGTAACAATAGGTGGGGTTTGCCCCTCCCCCATTCTTTGGTGAAATGAATGTGTGAGTGTGCCCTTCTTCCCTGCTCCAACTTGCCCCCTGGCTATTTTGGGAGAAATCAGAAGTTCTAGGTTTTCCGATTTCTGTCTTTGGTGGCAGCCGTGTGGCCATGTGGCCATATGGGTCTTGGGGGAAAATGAAAAGACATTAGAAAAGATGTTGTAGTTTTGTTACTGGAATTTCTTCAGTGAGTCTTTGGTCTCAGGAATTTGAGAATTGAGCCCGCATGCCACAGATCAGTGATAAAATGGCATTTTGTTGGACTGAGGGGCATGCAGAGGGAGTGGAGAGTGCCAGAGCTATTGGCAGAGGGGCCGTGCCTTGGAAAGTCATGCGGTTTGGGCAGCCTGGTGAGCCCTGGATGGCATTTGAAAATCTGGGGGATAGAGTGTGAATCTCCTGTTGGACGAGGTTGTACCCATATAAGCAACACATCTCCAAGGTGAACAGCCTCTGGAAGGGGGGAGGAGGCGCAGGTCAGAGGTTTCCTGCATTAAGTCCTTTGTCTAGGGGTGAATAATTGGCCATGAGAGATATTTTGGCCAAGACTTGGTAGACAGAAAAATACCTTTACAAACTGAATGGGTGTTCTAGCAAATGAATGAATGCAGCACCTCACCTTGGACAAGGTTGTTAGGTCTTTGCAGTGGTTTTTGTCTGGGGAAGGCATTAGGGTATGTACTCCTTAGTCAGGGTGGAGCCATCCAAAATGTTTGGGACTGCTTTGTTCATGGCCTTGCTAGAGCTCAGAGGGTTTGTGGCTGGAGATGAGAGTCTGATGTCTGAGCTCACCTGAGCATGAAAAAGGGGGGTTCCCTATCCAGCCCTGAGTGGAAAATCCTGTATCAATGTTATATCTCATAAAATGTCTCTCATTTGCAAAATGTAATAATTTGGTTTAAATTGTTGGGGAAACTGAGTCATTGTCAAAAGATAAGATTCTTGCCTTTTAAACCTTCTAATTATCAGTTTGGCTGAGTGAATAGGTGACTTCATGGTAAACTGGGATCCTGTTTTGTGGGAAGTGAGTTTTTGAAGAGTAAGAGAAATTAGAAAGGAGAACGGCATTGTGTAAAGAAAGAATCCTGTGTGATAAATTTTGTCCTGAAACAGAATGGTTGAATAAGAAAGTGAAAGGCAGGACAAAAGTTAAAGTTTAGAATGTTTGTAGATTGTCTGTGCAGGTCCTAAAGGGAATTTGTGAAAGAATTTACATGTGATCCAGTTGACTATTTAAAATCTTTTGGCACGTAATCTTATTTAAGCCAATCTTTAAGGCCTTTGATATTTGACAAACCTTCCAAAAGCAAAACTCTAAATTTGGGGCTTGGCGCCCATAGTGCAGTAGTGTAGTGGTTGCAGTGCCAGCCACATGCACCGAGGCTGGCGGGTTCGAACTCGGCCCGGCCAACAGAAAAAAAAACCAAAAAGGCACAACTCTAAATTTGGTCTTCTTGAAATATTAAGATCACTGAAAGTCATAGGAAAGCAAATTAAACTTATTTGACTTACTAAAAATATATAGGAAACATTGTCAAATATGTAGTGATTAGTTTTGTATGGGTTATGAATATATATGTGTGTGTGTGTATATATATATGTTCTAATATTATAACGCATTGGTCTGTCCTAATGTGTAAGACATTGGTCTTATCCTAACATGTATTGTTGGTAGTAATTTTAATTCATCTAAAAAAAAAGTGTTTTTTTAATGTAACTGGCTGAGTCCAAAGTTTAACCAAAAAAAAGAAAAAAGAAATATTAAGAGAGGCTGACAAATTCTCTCGAAATCAAATCCCTGATGTCTTTGGAAATTGGATAACTTGGGACTAAAAGTAGATTTTTAGAACTTTCATTGGAAAGTTAACATGTCTATGAATATTGCTAACCTAACTTCAAACAGAACAGAAATCAGTTACATGGAACTGGGCTAGTTTGTAATGGCTTATTGTTTGATTGTTGATTGTGTCTGCGTTCTGTTTTTCAGAAGTCAAGAAAATAATTTTCTGTCTTTTGAACTATTTGTAGCTCTTTAAGCAATGTATGTACTTATGAGCAAAATTTGAAACATGTATTTTTCTCTCTTGATTTCTCCAGAATTTGAATGTCATTTGTAAGTATTCTTAATTTCTGACAATACAGTTATTTGCATAAGTTCAATAAGAATCTGTTTTGTTCTATAAGACGTGATGAAGGCACTGGTTATTTTACTAAGGCTTTGGCTGGAATAGCATTTCCAGAGGTGTCCAGACTGCGTTAAGGAATTCAGATTGACTTTATAAGGCCAATAAGAAAAGCCCTTTGGAAAACTGGCCAGATACCCATCAGTAACATTTCCTGATCTGTGTTAAGTAACGAAGGTCACATGCTGACAGGTCCGAGAATTGAAAATGTGCTTGGGGAACCTCAAGAGAAGAGGAATTTACCCAATGCACATAAAGGTATCTAGTGGCATAGATGAAACCTGGGCTTATGGAAGGCTTTCAAGAAAGTCCAGCCTGAGATTCCTTATAAAAGGTTCCAGCAAAGCCAATTTTAAAGGAAAGGAGAGCCTAGATGGCTAATAATTATTTTTATTGCACTTTACACAAATAATCAGACCCAGTATACTGAAGGTACAGTTTATTTTGGGAAGTAAGTTAGTTCTGCTATACTTTGTCTTTAGTAAACAGAGAAATTAGAGAGAGAAAAATGATTCAAAGAAAAAAGAGGCTGTGGCCCACCTGTATTTAGATCCCAGCCTTGTCTGTACTGTAAACTCATAAAATGAGATGTAACTGTTTGACTAAATTGATTTGTTAAATGGGACTAAGAGACTGGTCAAAGAGTATAAAATTATATACAGTAGTTATATTTACTCTGAAGCCTTAAGACTCAACAAAGGTTGCCTGTTGGCTACACTGGAAAAATTTGTGCAGTATAGACGTTATCTACTGTGTCTATATAGATACCTAAGGAAGAATTAAACCTAGAATGAGAATTTCCCAGTAAATAATGTAACTGTAACACTGCATCCTACTGTGCCTAATCTGTATACTCTGCTGAGTCTGCTGCCAGCAGAAGCCAAGTGGCCCACTTGCCTGGACTTGATAGATGCCTTTTTAGGTATAAGGCTGGCTCCAGGAAGGCAGAAGCTGTTTGCTTTCCAGTGGGAGAGACCAGACATGGAAACTGCAATCCAGTATACTTGGACCAGGTTGCCACAAGGGGTTCAAAACACCCACAATTTTTGCAGAAGTGGTGGCTGGTAACCTCCAGAAATGCCCGGCTAAGGAATTAGAATGTGTGCTGCTCCAATATGTCGATGATCTCATTTAGGGCTGCCCAGGAGGGCTGCGCCTGAGGCACAGACTGTCTTTTATGACATCTAGAGGTATGTGGCTATTAAGTGTCTAAAGGAAAGGCCTAGATTTGCCAGTGGCAAGTACGTTATCTAGGATTCAGCAGGGAGAGAGGACTCTAGGCATGGTCCTTAATCGCCTCCCTACCACCAAGAGCCAAAAGCAGGTTTGGGAATTCCTAGGTGCAGTTGGCTTTTGTCGCCTTTGGATCCCCAACTTTGCTGTCTTGGCTAAGCCCTAGTATGAGGCAACTAAATGAGAGGAGAGAGAGCCCTGTGAGAGGGGAGGAGAACAAGGGTGTGCCTTTTCCCAGCTGAAGATGAGGTTGATGACTGCACCTGCATTAGGACTGCCAGACTTAGCCAAGCCTTTTACTCTGTATGTCTCAGAAAGAGATAAAATGACCCAGCTGGTTGGGTCCTGGCCAAGGCCTGTAGCCTACCTCTCTAAGCAGTTGGATGGAGTGGCGAAAGGATGGCCACCCTGCCTAAGGGCTCTAGCAGCTACGGCTCTCCTTGTGCAAGAAGCCGATAAGCTGACTCTAGGGAAGGATCTCCAAGTGAAAGTACCGCACTCTGTGGTCACTTTAATGGACACTAAAGGACATTTTTGGCTCTCTAATGTAAGCACACCTTCAACCCAGCCACGCTCCTTCCAGTCAGTGGAAGAGAGATTGAGCATGACTGTTCGGAAGTTATAGACAATGTGTACTCTAGTGGACCTGACTTGCGTGACCAGCCCTGAACAGATGCAGACTGGGACTTGTATGTAGATGGAAGCAGTTACATGATGGCACAAGGTGAACGGCGGGCTGGGTATGCAGTGGTCACCTTAACAGAGACTGTAGAGGCTAAGCCCCTACCCCAAGGAACATCAGCTCAGAAGGCTGAGTTAATTGCTTTGACTCGAGCCTTAGAATTAAGCCAAGGAAAAAGTGTAAATATTTACATTGACTCTAAATATGCCTTCCTGACTCTCCAAGTGCACGGGGCATTATACAAGGAAAGGGACTATTAAATTCTGGGGAAAAGGACATTAAGTATCAGCAGGAGATACTTCAGTTGCTAGAAGCAGTATGGAAACCCCGGAAGGTAGCAGTGATGCACTGTCGTGGACATCAAGGAGATGCTTCCACCATCACTAAAGGGTACACTAAAGTTGGTACAGAGGCAAAAAGGGCTGCATCCAAACCATACCAGGTGTCATGAGTGGCTCCGCTCATCCCATGGGTTCCGGAGATGACCTCATCTACTCCTGGGAGGAGAAGGAATGGTTGGCAGTAGAGGAGAACCAGGTAGCAGAGGGAGGATGGATAAAGATGCCAGATGGACAAGTAGCAGTCCCCCAGGTTCTAGGAGCCACCATGGCGACAGGAGTATTTAATGAAGTTGCTGGGCTGGTACTTCTACCTCTCCCACCTGGCAGCCCTGGCCAAAACTGTCAGTCTACAGTGTGTCACCTACAGCCAGTTCGACATGTGCCAAGGACTGATGGTATCCCCAGGAATCCAGTCATATGGAGCAACGCCCTTTGAGGACTTCCAGGTAGACTTTACTGAAATGCCTAGGCTTAGAGGGAACAAGTACTTGGTGGTGATGTTCTATCAGACTTGAAAGAGGTAAAAGCTTTCCCATCAGGATAAAAGGACTCCTGAAGTAGTAAAGTATTGCCCAGAGAAAGCATCTCATAGTTTAGGTTGCCACTCTGGTTTAAATTTGACAGTAGGCTAGCCTTCATGCAAGAACTAGTGCAAATAGTAAGCTAAGGTTTTAAATAACTTATAGGCCTCAAAGCTTAAACAGGGTAAAGTACATGAACAGGGCCATTAGAGCAGAAATTGGTAAACTCTGCCAGGAAGCAAAGCTTAATTGAATACAGGCTTGCCACTAGTGTTATTCAAAGAAACCTCTGTCAATCCCCTGCAATTAAGCAGGAATTCCTAAAAAAAAAACTGGGAAAGACTGAACTGAGTAGACAAAAATCCCAGAAAGAATAGCAAGGAAAATCTCCACTGGGATGATTAACTGTGTTCTGTTTAGACTTATGTGTCTGTACATCCTTTCTCTCTGGAGGATCAAGCAGACCAAGTCTAGGTCTAGAATCAGAAACTGGTCCCCCTGAAACCAAGGTAGAGAAGACTTTCTACCATCATCCTGACCACATGCACAGCAGTGAAGGTGGAAGGAATCCTCATTTGGAATTATCACAGCTGGCTGAATAGGACTTCACTGCTCCCTGGGAAGTAACGGTAATTTTTAGGACAGTCAACATGCCCTGCTCCAGCCACATACTGGAAGCTGGCTGGTCAACGCATGGCTGAAGCCTGAAGAAACTCCTCGAAGGACTTGTCTTAATTGGACTTTTAGACTTTGGGAAAGGAGGGAAAATGTCACAGGGAAAAGTAAAAACTTGTATGTTTATTAGCCCACCACCATGGTACTACTAAGGCCTGAGTAGAGAATCCAAGAAGTCACAGTCCCTAAGACCTAAGTGCTAAAAAGTAATTAATATCGGCACCTGCAGAAACAAGCTGATATTGAGACCCCAAATTAAGATATATTAGAGTCTCAAAAGGGGGGAATGAGAGAGGATACCCGAGAAAGGTGAGGTCTGGAAGAAGGTCTTCTTAAGGAGAGCACAAGGATACACTTGCAGGGTCTCTCCATGGTAACTCAGCCCTTAGGAATTTGTAACTTCCTGGAACTTAGAAATTTCCAAGTTCTGTGAAATCCTGTAGTTCTATGGGGGCTGGACTAGCATCTCCTGCTTGATTCAAACTGGCCAATGAGAAGGGTACCTGTGGGGTGGAACTTCTTGACTGTCAATAAAAAGGGAAAGATCAAGCTAGACTGGGAGCATGGCCATTTGGAATTCATCCATGCCGTAAGCTCCCAGCTGGTGAATAAAGCCCTTCCTCTTATAAACGTGGTGTTTGGGTGCTCTTTCTCTCCGTTGGGCCTTGTCTTCCTGCAACACTCTCTCCTACTTACCACTTTTATTTCTTTACCAACTTTCTACACTTTACCTTACCTCCTGAGTTGGTCTGTAAGTTTCTCAAAACCAAAGATAGAATGTGAAAGTACTCAGCATAATCATTACCTGGAAGGGCCTTTTGAGGGATTAACACATATTTATGAGCATAAATCACTTGGTAATTACAAATCAGTGTTCTCTGAAATTCTAAAATAGATATCTTATCATACCAAAAACAAAGCTATAGTCTTAAATAAAATGTTTCTTCTCTTTAGTGCGAGACTTCAACACTTTATATCACATATGCAGGCTGACTGCCCAGCACAGAGCACTCACATGTATTTGTTGATATAAATAAATTTTTCTTGCAGTTTTTGGCCAGGGCTGGGTTTGAACCCGCCACCTCTGGCATATGGGGCCACAGGCGCTGCCCTAATAAATAAATTTTTCTACTGATACTCAATACTCCTGATGTGTGACATTCACCACAGAAACACTGACTTTAGTGCTCAGCCACGTGTGGACACACCCGAAGGGCAGGGCTTGGGCAAGACAGCAGTGGGCACCAGCCACAGGCTTCCCACCCACAGGCCGACGAGACTACTCACCACCATGTTGTACGCATCGGGGACTTCAGTTTCAAACTGAAACTTTCCACCCTGGTAGTAACCCTCATCTATCAAAAAACACAAAAACAAAACAAAAAAATCCTTTAAATTAAAAAAAAGGAAAGAAAAAGCAAACACTATGTTAGGATATGGCAAATACAGAGAATTTAGAGTTTAACACCTGGCTGCAGTGCTACTTGGTGCCTTCACCAAATGCAGGCGTGTTGAGGGAGCCCTGGCCTGGACCCGAAGAAACTGCTCCATCCACTGTCACCTGCCTGTTGCAGGTCTCCCCGGGCACAGAGGGCAGGGGAAGGATCCACTGTCACTTGCCTGCTGCGGGTCTCCCTCAGGGAAGGGCAGGGGCAACTTCACACCTGCCTGTTCCGAACGTGTCCTGAGGCCCTTCCGCTCCTAATGTCTCTCACTTGACATAAGCAATTTTATCTGCTTATTGCTGGTTTCCCCGGAATGTCAGTTCTCAGGGGATAACAAGGTGCTGACTAGAGCCAAATTATGCCCAGTGCCTGGTAAATAGCTGACAGGCACTCCACAAACACTGACTCAGCACCCACCCTCCATAGGGTGTGGTTTTAGGCCCTGGGGACATAGCAGTCACGCAGTGAGCACTGGGTGCCTTCAGGCCTTCTGAAAATTCAGGCTGGCAAGCACGCAGGATGACCAGGGCTGCGGCCAGCAGAGGACACTCTGGCAGGGATGAGCCTCCCTGGAATTAAATTAGTCTCACCTTTTTTCAAATGGGACAGAATTCATACCATCTTTAAAATGAAAGTTCAACTTCCCCCAAAATATTTATTGCCATAGTAATAAATGAGCAATATTAAATCTTATCTCTTTTCCTAAAATTTTCCCACAAAATGAACATTTAGCAAGTTGTTAGTCTCAAATCATCACTAAAGAATTCTATTCCTTGAAGAGTTTTGAGACCATATCAACATTTATGTTGTCCAACAGTTAGCACCAGCATTACCTGGACCCTAAGGTCTTTATTCTTTGCCAGTTTGACAGAAGAGACATACAATTTGTAGAGAAATACTATTTCTCTTTTCTTTTACGTTATCTTTTACTAGTGAGGTTGAAGTGTATTTCATATTATATTGGTCATTTGAATATTTTGTAAGAATCGAATGATCAATGTTCTTTAACTCTTCTTTTACTAAGGTATTTGTCTTTTAATTATCAATATAAAAAAGCTCTTATGAAAATTAGCCTTTGCCTCACCTGTTTTAGATCAGTTATAAGCTTCCCTCGACTGCTGCCTGCCTTTAATTTTGTTGTCTCTCAACATTAGTATTCCATTTTGCAGAAGCTGATCTTTTCTTTCTTCTGGGTTTCTGTCTTGGGTATCATCCTTAAAAAAGGTCTTTCCCAACCAAATTTATACAAATAACCCCTCTCCTAGTAATTTTCTGCTTTACAGATTACATTTAATCAGTTCGTTCACTCAGCTAGAGTTTATTCTGTTGTACAGAAGAAAGTGGAATACTTTCTCCTAACTAGCTGCTTAACCATTCCAATGGCTTTTATTATTCTGCGCTCTCCACTTACTTGGTACATATATTTCTAATTTTTATAAATACACTTGGATTTGTGGCTGACAGCATAAAGTCTTTGGAGAAAATACGTGTTAGGGAAAACTTTTAACTCCAGATATGAGAACTTTGCAAATAAGTGATATGTCAGAGCACACCTTGTTTACTGAAGGCTCTATGGGCACCGGGCTCGTGTGCTCTCACATTGACTGCCGTGGCGCAGAGACCCCACAGTCCCCTCTGGGAGCTGCTGTCAACGGTTCTTGGCCCTCTTCCTTAGGAAGGACTACTGTTCATGTGAGACCCAGGTCTCCTCACATTGCTCTCTGGGCACTCCGTCCTGCCGTGCCACACTTCTCTGGTTGGCTTTCCACTTCACTGGTTACATGGCTTCAGCTCTGCTGCCTACCAGTTTCAAAGATGTCACTTGGTTTACCATGGATTCATCACACTCCCTCTGCCCCAGTCAAGTTCCCATTTCATAATTATTAGGGTTAGATCTTCTCTCAACTCACTGGAAACTGAGAATGCACGGTTCTAATTATTTTCTCTCTCAACAAACAAATCTCTAAAGAAAATTCTCTGTTCCTAAGTTAGTCCTTTTTCTCTCTTTAAAGCCACATAGATTTTAGACCTGATCAAGTCTGTTACTTGTCATTGAATTTCTATAGTCCAACTTACGAGGCGGCTGAGAAGGACGGACTGACATGGAACCCAAGAACCCTGCGGGTGACTTCTGATTCCCTGTCTGCACCAAGCCCTGCAGTGAGCTCTGCCACCTTTGGAGCTGGCAGGGGAAGGGCTCAGTTAGTGTGTCTGTAAACTCTGTGTGAGCCACGGCCCAGAGCACTGAGGTCGAGCCCAGGACAGGACAGAATGATTCTATGTTAACATCATCCACAGCTTCCGGGGCCCAAAGCATCCTGCTTCTAAGATAACTAGGTTTTAAGACACAAAACTGAAGTGCAGCAGGGAAAGTTTCTGGCATTCAGCTCTCATCAGCCAGCCTGGCCTCCACTCCGCCATTACGATGTGTTGGCCAACTCCTTCCTATCTGCAAGAAACCTCAATGGTATCTTGAAAGGCTACAGGTAACCCTGGGAAAACAAACCTTCACAAGGGCATGTGGGCACAAACCATTTTGACAGAACCTATTTCTGGATTCTTGATGGTCAATCTCCTAAAGGAATCCATGGACAACGCCCTCAAGGCCAAGCAGCCACGCCCGCTTCCTCACTGCCTCTCCCACCTGTGAAAGAAGTTGGGAGAGGCCTCCTCTTCCCAGGTCACGCTGCCCCAGGCATGGACACATCCCCAGGGACAAAAGCACTGGTTGTCACACTGTAATAGCGAGGCATTAGGTAGGTATTTTTAATAATACATCAAATTTTGCTTCAATTCATTATTTATTCCACAAATGTTTGATGAGTGCCTACAATGTGCCAGATACCATTGTGGGCACTGTGACTCAACAACGACAGACAATTCCTGCTTTCGTGAATGATACATTCTAGTGGAAGGAAGAAAATAAATATAGGAGGGCTGTGTGAATAGAGAGGGCAGAGAGAGCTCAGACTTGGAGGAGGAGGGGAGAGGGGAGGGACGATCCAGGTGGGGGAAGTAAAGGTTGCTGGCAAGAAGCGGGAGGGTCCTATGATTTCCAAAGACGCCAGTGTGGTCAGAGAGAGAGGCAGGCAAAGGGGAGCCGAGGCCAAAGAGAGGTGCACTCTGCAGCCAGCCCTGAAGGCCCTATGAGTATACACTTGCTTGGATTCCAAGATGAGCCACAAGAGGGGTCTGAGCAGAGGGAGGCCAGGACCCCCACTTGGGAGTAGCTGTTGTAAGACCCAGATGAAAGATGATGTTGGTTAGGACCAGAGTGGGAGCAGGTGAAGTAGATAAACTTTAAAGGTCACTAGCAACTCCCAAATCTGCTGACAGATTAGGCATGGGGTGGAAAATGCTGGAATTGTTAACTCAAGAAGACGACATTCAGCAACAGTGACGGAATTCATCCTGAGCAGCCCTGCACTACCAAAAATCCTCAAAAATGCTCTTTTAGGCAGAAGGAAAATACCAGATAACCCTTATCTAAACGAGGGAGTGAAGGCCATAAGTAATAAGTACACAGAGACACATTTTTAAAAGTAGACTGTCTAAAGCAAAGATAATGTATTCTGCATCACAACACACATGAAAGTAAAATAAATGAGAACTATAAAAGGTTGGGATGGAGAAATGGAAATACAGTATTTGTCTGAGCACCCACCTTAAAAATTAGAAAGAGTAAGTTAAACTAAAAATAATCAGAAAGAAGGACTGACAAAGACATGAGTAGAAAAAAATAATAGAGGAAATCAATGAAACCAAAAGCTGGTTCTTTGCAGAGATTAATAAAATTGATAATCCTCTGGAATCTTGATCAAGAAGGAAAAAAACACAAAAATTCCAATATCAGTCCTTAAAGAGAGGATAACAGCACAGAAGCTATGAAAGTTAAAGGATAAGAAGATGTTAAGGATGATCTCATGACAATAAATTTGGAAATATGGTTCACTGGAACAAATCCACTAAAAGACACAAAATACCAAAGCTCACTCAAGAGTAAGTAAACTAAGCAGCCCTGTATCTATTAAAGAAAGTGTTATTTATACTTAAAATCTTACCAAAAGAACAAGATAAAACAGCAAAAATCTAGACCTACATAGTTTCACTGGTGAATTCTACTAGTCAATAAAGAATTAATACCGTGGAAGTAAGAAAAAAAAAAAACGAAACAAAAAAAGAATTAATATTAATTCTGTGCAAGCTTTTCCAGAAAACAGAAGGGAACACTTCCCATTCACTCTAAGATCAGCAATACTCTGGCACCAAAACTAGGCAAACATATTATAAGACAGACAAGGGGAAAACATTATAAAACACACATCTGATTTACAAGACACTTAAAGAACTCTTCAAATTATGTCATTAAAAAAGCTTAATTTAAAAAAAGTGAAGAACATAATCCAGCACACACTTCTCCAAAAAGGAGGCAGCATTAAGAAAATGCAGGCAGATTGGGCGGCACCTGTGGCTCAGTGGTAGGGCACTGGCCCCATATACTGGGGGTGGCGGGTTCAAACCTGGCCCCAGACAAACTGCAACCAAAAAATAGCCGGGCATTGTGGCAGACGCCTGTAGTCCCAGCTACTTGGAAGGCTGAGGCAAGAGAATCGACTAAGCCCAGGAGTTGGAGGTTGCTGTGGGCTGTGACGCTACGACACTCTACCGAGGGCAATAATCTACTGACGACAATAAAGTGAGACTCTGTATCTACAAAAAAAAAAACTCCCTGCAGATTAATACCACAATTAAACGTCACTACGTGCCCAAAACAATGACTAAGGTTTTTTAAATTAAAAGCTTATGAATATATTTGAATATACATTGCTGTATGAGTCAGCATTCCCTATATATTTTCCTAAAAAAAATGAAAATTTATGGTCACAGAATGACCTAAGAGTAAATGTTTGTAGCTTTATTGATAGTTGCCAAACACTGGGAGCTACTCGAATGCCCACCACCTGGTGAATGGATAATCAAACTGCAGCTCATCCAGGCTGAAATGACTGCATCACTGTACCGAAACGAAAATGCAACAGCATAGAGGAATCTCAAAAGCACGCGCCAAGTGCAAGAAGCCATACATACCATTTGGATTCACTTTCAGAAAAGGCAAAACTACAGGGAGAGAAATGGGAACAATGATTGTGAGGGACTGGGGTCCTGACTGCGGTGGTGGTTACCTGGCTGTGCTTATCTGTCAAAAGGCAGAGAACTGTATTCTTTTTTTTTTTTTTTTTTTTCTTTTTTGAGACAGAGCCTCAAGCTGTCACCCTGGGTAGAGTGCCGTGGCATCACAGCTCACAGCAAACTCTAACTCCTGGGCTCAAGCAATTCTCTTGCCTCCGCCTCCCAAGTAGCTGGGGCTTACTGGCATCTGCCCCAATGCCCGGCCATTTTTTGGTTGCAGCCATCATTGTTATTTGGTGGGGCCAGGCTGCATTCAAACCTGCCAGCTCAGGTGTATATGGCTGGCACCTTAGCTGCGTGAGCCACAGGCGCCGAGCGAGAACTGTATTCTTAAGGTAAATTTACTTGTCTGTAAATCATAGCTCACTAACCATGATTTTTGAAAAAGATAAAAAGCCTACGCCACATAAAAGGGACCACTGGTAGCATAAGAAACTAAAAAAGTGCTGGTAATTTGTTAAATGCCAAAAAACTTAAGATTTAAACATCATTGTCATTTTTGGAGCTTTTATACACATTATACACATTTTTAATAGTGACACCCAAAAGATATTTTTAACCAGGGAAGTGAATGGCTTTTGAAACTATTCATTTCATACTTACTCAGGGAGTCTGAGCATCCTGTAGAACTCCAATCAGAGCTACGCTCAAGATGCGGAACACAGATCCACGCGGGACAGACTGGGGTGTTAGAAGACGGCACACCCTAGTCAACAGGCACAGTAAGCAAAGAAGTACCCCCAGCAGAGTTCTTGAAAGGAGCAAGAAAACCTCAGTGAAAGTTTGCCTGACCAAAGTTAAGATGATGCTTTGGCAGATAACTGATGTTTTAAGAACTAACATCACATTTCTATTCCATATCCAAAGAGAACTGCTATCTGTATTTTTAGGATTATTTGAAAGAAAAGACTATACTACAGAAATTTTAAAAACCTGTCCTTTAAATTTATTGCCCTCATAATGGTTTTCTGTATACTGAAATAAAAATCCAGGGACAAGAGTAAACCGTTCATGTGCCTAAAAACCTTTGCGTGTTAACAGTAAAATAATCCATGACCAGGATGGGAGTCAGGCCCACAGGTGGTTTCAGTGCGCTAATCCACTTCTAGATCTCTTCAAATCCCTAGAATTCTTTAAATGTTGTTCCAAAATGTTCACATGTGGAACCAAATCTCGGTTCAGGCTTACTAATCATATTTCTTTGTTCAGAATTTGGGATCTTCCTTTAATACACATTCAGAAACATCTTCTTAATGTAATTCCAAAGGTCTGAAATAAAGCCAGAAATGACCCCAAACTAAACGTGAAAGAAAGGCTGACAAAGACATAAGCAGCAATAAAAAATATTAGAGAGGAAATCAATGAAAACCAAAAGCTGATTTCAGATAAATCTGCAAACAGGTAAATCAGGGAAAACAGATAACCCCATTAAAATTTCATGCCTCAATGTAAGCTGGACTCTTATTATCATGCACCAGTTAGGAAGCTTTTATAAATTACATGTTCACATTAAGGACACATAAATAGTCTACATTTGAAAACAAATGCAGATGAATACACACAATAACAATGCAAGATTTATACTCTAGCTATTAGAAGTTCCCAGTCAGAATTTTTTCTATATGTAACATTAATACGAAGGGTGCTAATAACCTTAAAAAAGTACATCTCTGGCTCGGTGCCTGTGGCTCAATGGGCTAAGGTGCCAGCCACGTACACCTGAGCTGGCAGGTTCGAATGCAGTCCAGGCCCGCCAGACAACAATGACGGCTGCAACCAAAAAATGGCCAGGCATTGTGGCGGGCGCCTTTAGTCCCAGCTACTTGGGAGGCGGAGGCAAGAGACTCGCTTGAGCCCAGGAATTTGGAGGTTGCTGTGAGCTGTGATGTCACAGCACTCTATCCAGGGTGACAGCTTGAGGCTCTGTCTCAAAAATAAACAAACAAAAAAATACAAGTAGACAAAGACCTGCAGGTCAGAGTTTATAGCAGCTTTATGCACAATGTCTTCAAAGTGGAGGGAGACAACACGAAAGTTCATTAACTGGTGCATCCCTACAACAGAATGCAACTCACCAGTAAGAAATACAAAATACTAATATCTTTCTTTTTTTTTTTTTTTTCTTGAGATTGAGTCTCTGCCCAGACTAGAGTGCTGTGAAGTCATAGTTCACAGCAACCTCAAATGATCCTTGGGGTCAAGTGATCCTTCTGCCTCAGCCTCCCAAGTAGCTGGGACTACAGGCACCTGCCACAACACCTGGCTAGTTTTTTTTCCCCTATTTTTAGCACAGATGTGGTCTCACTCTTGCTCAGGCAATCCACTTGCCCTGAGTTCAGGCAATCCACTCACCTAGGCTAGTATTACAGCAGTGAGCAATCACCCCCGGCCTCAAAATGCTAATTTCTACAACAACTGAGTGAATCTCAAAGGTATTAATGCTACGTAAAAGAATGTAACCTAAACCTCAATCAACATTACTTTTTAGAACACTAAAAAAAAAAAAAAAAAAAAAAAAAATCAATGATCTAGATTCCACTTCAAGAAGCTAGAAAAGGAAGAGCATGTTAAAGTATAAGAAAGGACATAATAAAAAGCAAAAATCAATGAAATGGGCAAATAATTGAGACAAATAAAAGTTGGTTCTTTCAAAAAGAAAGAACCTTTCTTTCTTTAAGTTACCTAAAGGTTAACTAATGAATACACACAATAACGATGCAGGATTTATACTCTAGCTATTAGAAGTTCCCAGTCAGAATTTTTTCTATATGTAACATTAATACAAAGGTTAACTAACCTTTAGCTAACTGATCAAGAAAAAAAGAGAAGCCCCCAATTACTGTATCAGGAATGAAGAGGATATCACTACAGATCTTATAGATATTAGTAGGATAAAAAGGAAATATTCCAAACAACTTTTATATCAATAAATTCTGCAGCTTAAGTGAAAAATTCCTTAAAATAAAAAATTACCAAAGCTGACTTACACACAAACTCCTTTAGAAAATAGAGAAATACTCCTATTTTATCAGTCAAGCATTGCCCTCATGCTAAAATCACACAGAGCAATTTCAAGAAAAGAAAAATACAAACCAACATCCTTCATGTACTAACACAAATTCTCTAACAAAAAACTATACAGGCAGTCCGTGGGTTACGAACGAGATATGTTCCATAGGTTTGTTTTTAAGTTTATTTGTAAGTTGGGACAGGTACATTTATCTAACAGACCCCATTTGTAAGTACTGAGTTGTCAGTAAGTCAGATGTTTGTAACTCAGGTACTGTCTGTTATTAGCATATTGAAACCAGCAATATGTATTTTTTTTTAAAAGAGGTTACTATGCCATAAACAAGTGGTGTTTATTACACGAGTACAAGGCTGGTTCAACATTCAAAAATCAATAATTCACTATATTTACAAAATAAAGGAGGAAAATCGTATGATCCTCTCAATTGACACAGAAAAAAAACTCAACACACATTCGTGATAAGAACTTTCAGCAAACCAAGAAAAAGGAACCGCTTCAATTTGATAAAGGGCATATACAAAAATCCTACAGCTATCATATTTAATAATGATATTTTAAATATTTTGCCCCTAGGATCAGAAATAAGACATATGAATGCTCTCTCATTACTTCTGTTCAATACTGTACTAAAGGTCATAGCCAGTGCAGCAAGTTAAAGAAATAAAAGGCATACACACTGATGAGAAAAAAGAAAAAATGTCTTTACTTATAGATGTGATCATGTTCATAGAAATCCCAAGAATAAATTAAAAAACTAGTAGAATAAGTGAATTTAGCAAAATCAAAATACATGATCAATGTATTTAAAAATCAACTACATTTTTTATAGTAGCAAAAATTAAAAATTGAAATTAAAAAAACATGCCATATATGGCAGCTTTAAAAACATGAACTGCTTAGTGATAAATTTAACGAAGTAGTTATTTGTAAGATATATACATTGAAACTACACCCAGGCTCAGTGGCTCATTCCTGTGATACCAGCACTCTGGGAGGCTAAGGCAGTTGGATTGTTTGAGCTCAGAAGTTCCAGACCAGCTCGAGCACAAGTGAGACCCCATTTCTACTAAAAATAGAAAAACTACCCAGGCATCACGTATGTGCCTGTAGTCCCAGCTACTTGGGAGGCTGAGGCAAGAGGACTGCTCAAGCCCAAGAGTTTGAGCTTTCAGTGAGCTATGATGCCATGGCACTCCACCCAGGGCTGCATTCTACACAGGGCAACAGAGTAAGTCTCTGGCTCAATAAAAAAAACAAAAAAAACCCTGTATACTATTAAGAAGTAATTTCTCCCCAAATGGAAAAATAGAAATAAAAATTTAGTGAGCCTGGACTAGCTAAAACAATTTTTAAAAAGAACATCAAAATATTTACACTATGTACTTCAAAATAAATAGGTACTACAGAGCTGCAATAATTGAAACAGTGTGGTATGGGCCTAAGGGTAAACACAGAGAGCATAGGAACAGAACAGAGTTCAAAACACAGACCCAAGACATATATCCAGTCAATAATTTTTGACCAAGGTATTGAGGTAATTCAATGAAGAAAGGAAAGTCTTTTTGTTAAAACAGCTGGATATCCAAATACATAAACCTCTCTCTCGCTTCATAAACAAAAAATTAATTCAAATGGACCATTATCTTTAACATAAAACCTAGAATCATAAAACTTCTAAAGAAAAACAGAATATATTTGCAACCTTGGGGTAAGCAAACCTGTCTTGGACAGGTCTTAAAAAGCACAGATCATAAAAAAATTGCTAACCTCATATCATTAAAAATAAAATTTTCTCAACAAAAGAAAGCACTGAGAAATGAGTACAAAAGTCACAGAATGGGAGAAGATAGTCACAGCTCATGTATTTGCCTAACAAAGTACTTGTCTGAGAAAATATTCATAGCTCATGAATCTAACAAAGGACTTGTATTTTCACAGAGAAAAATCCCACAATTTTTTTTTTTTTGAGACAGAGGCTCAAGCTGTCACCCTGGATAGAGTGCTGAGACATCACAGTTCACAGCAACCTCTAATTCCCGGGCTCAAGCGAGTCTCTTGCCTGTGACTCCCAAGTAGCTGGGACTACAGGCGCCCGCCACAACGCCCGGCCATTTTTTGGTTGCAGCCGTCATTGTTGTTTGGCAGGTCTGGGCTGGATTTGAACTCGCCAGCTCAGGTGTACGCGGCTGGTGCCTTAGCCTGCTGAGCCACAGGCGCCAAGTCCAACATAAAAAATTTTAAAAGAGATAAAAAACTTAGATACTTCACAAAAGAAGACACTACCATATACAAACTTCCTAAGCATGAGCAACCATTCACACAAAACTATGAAAGCCATGAAGAACTCTGAGCTGAAAAATGCTGGTACAGTTCCTCCACCCTACATCTGATGTATTAGTGAGTTTTCAGACCTAGCCCCAGGATGACTGGCTACAAATGAGCCAGGTTCAAAATCACTTGCTTCACACATTGTTAAAACTTCACTACCAGGCACATGGTTGTATTTTCTCTCTTTCTCTTTACCTTTCCCTCCTCTCCCTCCTTTCCTTTCTTTCTTTTCAGAGACAGGATCCTACTGTATCATCACTCAGGCTAGAGTGCAGTGGGTCACCAGGGCTCACTGCAACCTCAAATTCCTGGACTCAGGGATTTTCCTGTCTCAGCCTGGGTAGCTGGGGCTACAGGCACTTGCCACCACACCCAGCTAATTCTTCTTCTTCTTCTTTTTTTTTTTTTTTGTAGAAATGGGGTCTTGATATTGCTCAGGCTGGTCTCAGACTTCCGGTCTCAAGTAATCCTTCTACCTCATACTCCCATAGGATTATAGGCATGAGCCACCTTGTCTAGCCATTTTTTCACAATACTAAGAGGAGCAGGACTTCAAAAATTTTTTTCTCTAAAACCTGTAATATGATGCAAATTTTTAGGGGTGGCAAGTCTCGGCCATACTCTTCTTAATAAACAAAGGGCAGGAACTACCACTGCTTTGTGATTCACTGACACCACAAAATAAGGGCACATAAATAGTATCTAAAAAGCATGCTGAGCACACAGCTCGATGTAACAATAATGTCTCTAACGTGCACTTATTATTTACTTGTTTATTTTTTGAGACAGAGTCTCACTCTGTCACCCTGGGTACTGTGCTGTGATTTCATCATAGCTCACAGCAACCTCAAACTCTTGGGCTCAAGTAATCCTTCTGCCTCAGCCTCCCAAGTAGCTGGGACTACAGGTGCCCACCACAACACCCACTAGTTGCTCTATTGTTAAACCACCAAAAATGGACAAAAGACAGTTTTCCTATTTTTAGTAGAGAAGTGGTCTCACTCTTGCTCAGCCTGGTCTCAAACTCCTGAGCTCAAGGGATCCTCCCTCCTCAGTCTCTCAGAGTGCTAGGATTATAGGCATGAGCCACTGTGCCTAGCTGATGTATACTCATTAATTTATAAATATTAGTAAGTATTTACAGGCACCAAAACACAAGTTACTTTTTTATCTGATGGAATGGTGAATACAAAAGCTATAATGGCTATGCTCCATTTTCAAGAGCAATTGTAAGAACAACATCAAAGAGGCTATCATATACACAATCTCAACAATCATTAACATTCACGTAGGTCAATAAAAAAATTTTGGTTGAAAAAAGAAAATAAAGGCTCAGCACCTGTAGCTCAGCAGCTAGGGCACCAGCCACATACACGGGAGCTGGAGGGTTCGCATCCAGCCCAGGCCCGCCAAACAACAATGACGGCTGCAACCAAAATATTAGCTGGGCATTGTGGCGTGCACCTGTAGTTCCAGCTACTCGAGAGGCTAAGGCAAGAGAATCACTTAAGCCCAAGAGTTGGAGGTTTCTGTGAGCTGTGACGCCACAGGACTCTACCCAGAGTGACAACTTGACTTTGTCTCAAAAAAAAAAAAAAAAAAAAACAGAAAGAAAGAAAAGAAAACCATCCAGAGGTTAGACCTGGCAGAAATGCAATTATACGCAATAACAAGCTGGGAAAAAGAGGTCTCTGGGTGGCCAAGGACCACAGGGCCATCCCTGGGAAGGGGGAGGCAGACAGCCACTGAAGCACCCTGGAGAGGCAGAGGGAAGAAAACACTTCATGGCAGACAGCCGGCCTCAGCTGCTGCACAGAGCTGGGCTGAATCACTCCAGTCAGGCCTGAGAACATCCTACAGTGCTTCACAGAACAGTAAACAGTGTCTGGACAATGACCACGAGTCCCCAAGAAAGCATTCGAGTGTGCTCAATACCTCTCAGTAAAAACAGCAGAATGTGCGACATGTTTTAGGAAGGCAGCCAAGGGATGGGTAGAGTTCTCACCATCTCCCAGTTAAAGTCCTCACCGTATCTACAGACATCAGGTGCGTGGAACGCCCCATCCCTGAACCTCAGGGGACAGGAACCAGACTGAAATTACACTCATGTACCAGAGGCCTCTGTGGAACCACCAGGCACATAAAACAATTTTAAAACGTTTTCAAGCATATTTTGAAATTGGGATTTCTCATGTTATAAAATATTTTCCTCAGAAAAATACCCATCCCACCCTCCAGAGAGACAAGGCCAGGGATTATTCACGGGCTATTATTATTACTTACTGAAATTCTCTATTCTCCCTTACTTTTTAATTAGCCAATGACTCATTATTCTCAGTTCTCATTCCCTTTCCCTCCCCCAAATAAAATCACACTCTGTATTTCAGGCATCAAACTTCCTTATGTTGATTCCCTGTGGCCCCGTCTTCCTTGCCGTCCAGCAGCATGGACAGGCTGCCACCCACCTTCCAACATTAACAGCAGCAAGCTGGGGAGTGCAGCAATTGGCAACTCCTGGAGTTGCAGCATAACTAGAAAAAACTCCAGACCTCCTTCCTTTGGCCTGGTTTGACTGAGGAGAAATAAGCTGCACCCTGGGGGCAGCCTACAGATTAGACACTTCTGAGTCCTACTGAGGACAGCTGGTAATCTCCGTCAGACCGGGCCTCAAGTGCTTCTGGAAAAACCAGGTAAGTGTGCTTTGCTTACACTATCTACTTAAGCCTTACAAATGTCGGATGAGTTCAGTCCTGTCTGATCCCCACTTTGTGGCTAGGTGGACTGCAACTAAGGGTTAAGCAACTGAAGCAAGTTCATGCTCCTAAGGTGGAGAGAACCGCTCGTAACTTCAGAGCCCACACTGCTCACCACATACCCTATGGCCTCAACTGCCTCCAACTTTGTAGTTAAGGTTCCAAGTAGTCACTGGGATTATACTCAGAATGCCTCAAATTCACTTTACTATTTTTTACTTGACTGCAAAGCATATATCTTGTCTTCATATGAAATGGTTATTAATGTATCAACTTTGTAATAGCTAGAGGACAGATTAAGCCAAAGATTATAGATTTGGGCAGCCTTTAAAATTGGCTATCTGAAAATCACTTTAATAATTAAGTATGTAAGAATATTACCTGGGGTTACAGTTAGCTGAAAGCAATGAAGCTTGTTTGGATCAGGAAAATGCACTTTACATGTACCTGAAAAGAAACAGCGCATCAGGAAGGTCTGGTAGCAAGAAACAGTCCATATGTTGAAGGCTAACCTTCAAACACACACATAGAGGGAGTTGGAGGGGTTACATGGTTTATGAAGTAAGTTGGTAGATCTCCCCTGCTATTTCTTTGATAATGATTATGCCAATATGCTAAAATTGCAAACCAGTGGTTTCTGCTATGTGTTTTTCTCACTTTATTACCCTCATTACAGTGCCATGGCATCATGGCTCACAGCAACCTCAAACTCCTGGGCTCAAGTGATCCTCTTGCCTCAGCCTCCCACGTAGCTAGGACTATAGGAGCCTGCCACAATGCCCTGCTATTTTTTAGAGACAAAGTCTTGCTCTCGCTCAGGCTGGTATTGAACTCTGGAGCTCAAGCAATCCACCCACCTTGGCTTCTCAGAGTGCTAGGATTACAGGCATGAGACACTGCACCCAGCCTACCTCCAACCTTTAAATGGTCCCTAAAAATTATTAAGAGCTTTTCCCATTAATTTTAAGAATTATGCTATTTTACTTCATCTCTGACTGAGGGAGATTAATGTATGTGGGTAAAGGCTAGCTAAACATGGAAAAAACAGAAAAAGAACCCCGGTCAAACTTCTAGCCTGTTCCCCTAGCACCACAGACATTCATACCAAGCACAGTAAATGGAAATTAAAAATAAAAGTGCTGCCCAGGAGTTAGCTCCCACCCAGAATTTACCATGATGGTGTTTTTGTTTTTGTTTAAACGTCTTTACCACCTAAGTGGTAACTCAACTTGTTTTGTTGGTTGAGATGATGCTCTGCTGACCCAGATGGCAACTTTCTGTGCCCTCTGGTCTCAAGCTATAAGGAGCCTAAGTCAGAACAATGAGCTCCTCTGGGAGAAACGGTGTAATTCTCTTGCCCCAGCTCCCTGGTACAGGCCAGGGAAATGGGCTACATCCCACATCTGCCTCTTTCAGGCAAGAAATCTAGAAAGAATATAAAGAGGTATTTTCTGTATTTATCTGTAAACCCAAAAAATATTGGGCTAAATTCTGCAGTTCACTTACTGGCTTTACTTCTCACAGGTCTCACCGAAAGCATTTGCTTAGTTTGACAGTAATGTGACTTTTCATCAAAAATAAGATAATTAAAATTTAGACTTCCAAATGGCTGTAGCAGGTGGCGACAGGAGGTAAAAAGTCTAACCAAATACACCTCTGCCACCATCAGGAGACAGCATTTAGGAAGATGGCAGGCTTGTTCTTACTGGATCCTCGAAACAAGTCTATCTTTTGCACAAAATTAAAATTCATTCTGGCATATATGAAAAATAGGCTCCCTCCTATGCCAGGTTATTAAAACACAGAAAGCATACTTTATGCAGTTAGTTTACAGTACTTAATGTTTCATTGGGGATGCTGTACTTACAAGGTAAATTAGCTTCAAGTTCTGCAACCTCTGTAGAAACAAAGAAATTATTGTTAATATTAGTCAATTACATCACAAAATCACCAGTTCTAAATTGACAATTTCCTCTAGAAAACAGAAGGGAAAAAAAAATTAACTGAAATCTGGTCTAAAGTTATTTTTTTTTGGCTGGGGCTGGGTTTGAACCCACCCCCTCCGTTATATGGGGCCAGCAACCTATTCCTTTGGGCTACAGGCACCGCTCTGGTCTAAAGTTTAGACTTCTGAACACTTAGCAGCTTTTAGATAGACAAAGTGACTTGCAGCATGCCAACACATGTAAAGGTCCTTGAAAATTAACATTATTATGAATTAAAATAATTTTAAATGAACACAGAAATTATTTACAGTCATTATAGTGTTTCTGAAAACTGTTCTCCCAAGTAGACCAATTCCCCTCAAAATCTGATTTATGTATCTGTGTCTATGTCTTTTCCCAGACCTGTTTTCAAGTTGCCTCTTTGTAGCTACATGCCTTGGTCCCAGGCCTCTCTCTCTTAGGACATCTAATTCCTTTTCTCTCAATCACTTATTTGTCATTTGCACCCAGCACCCTTCTGTAGGACAAAGCTGCAAACCCCCACAAGCCTGCTATTAAAGATTACAGACCTATCTTTTCCTCTAAGATCTGGTATAAGACAAAATACCCACACAATACTGAAAGTCTTAGCAAGAGTAATCAGACATCTAAAAAGAAATAAAAGCCATCTAAATAAGAAAGGAAGGGCAGCGCCTGTGGCTCAAAGGAGTAGGGCGCCAGCCCCATATGCCGGAGGCAGTGGGTTCAAATTCACCCTCCGGCCAAAAACTGCAAAAAAAATAAAAATACAAAACAAATAAGAAAGGAAGAAGGAAAATTATCCCAGTTTGCAGGTGACATATTCATAGGGATAACTCCACAGAAAACTATTAGCACTAAAATGAATTCAGTGAAGTTGTAGGACACAAAATCAACACACAAAAATCAATTGTGTTTCTATGTACTAATAACAAACTATCCAAAAATGAAATCAAGAAAATAATTCCATTTACAATAGCATAAAAAAAAAAATGCTTCAGAATAAACTAAGGAAATAAATTATCTATACACTGGAAACTGTAAAAACTGATGAAAGAAATGGAAGACACAAACAGAAAGATATACCATGTTCGTGGATTGGAAGAATTAATATTGTTAGAATGTCCATACTACCCAATGCATTCAGCATAATCAATGCAATCCCTATCAAAATTCCAACGGTATTTTTCACAGAAAGAGGAAAAAAAATTCTGCAATTGGCCTGGAATCACAACAGACTCCAAATAAAGGAAGCAACTTAAGAAAGAAGAACAAAGTTGGGGAGGCATCACACTTTCTGACTTCAAAATAGATTATAAGCTATAGAATCAAAACACATATTACTGGCATGAAGATACACAGCCCAATGGAATAGAATAAAGAGTCCAGAAATAAACTCAAGCACAGTCAACTAATTTATGACAAGGGCACTCAGAAAACACCATGGAGAAAGAATTGCTTCTTCAATAAAGGTGCTGGGAAAAATGGATGTCAACATGCAAAGGAATTAACTGACCTTTTATCTTACACAAAAATCAACTCAAAATAAAGATTTAAACATAAGACCTGAAATCGTAAAACTTCTAGAAGAAAATATAGGAAATATGCTCCCTGAAATTGGCTTTGCCAAAGATTTTTTTGGATATTAAACCAAAAGCTCAGGGAGGAAAAGCAAAAATTAACAAGTGGAATTATATCAAATAACAAGCTTCTGCATAGCAAAGGAATCAATTGGTAAAATGAATAGGTAACCTATCAATTGGGAAAAAATATTTGCAAATCATATATCTGATAAGGGATTATACCTAAAATATATAAGGAATTCACATACTCAACAGCAAAAAGACATAAATAATCCAATTAAAAATGGGTAAAGGAGCTGAACAGACATTTCTCCTGAGAAGAAACAAAAATGGAGGGCCGTGCCTGTGGCTCAAAGGAGTAGGAAGCCGGCCCCGCATACCGGAGGTGGTGGGTTCAAACCCAGCCACAGCCAAAAACTGCCAAAAATAAAGAAAAAAAAAAAGAAGAAATAAATAAAAATGGCCAGCAGCTCTATGAAAAGGTATTTAACATCACCAATCATCAGGGAAATATAAATCAAAATCACAGCAACATATTACCTCACACATAGGATGGCTATGAAAAATAGGGCTAACAAATGTTGGTGAGGCTGTGAAAAAAGGGAAACCTCTGTCCATTGACGGTGGGAATGTGAACTGGTATGGCCATTATGGGAAATAGTATTGAGGTTCCTCAAAAAATTAAAAGTACCATAAGACCCAATAATCACACTTCTGTGTATACACCCAAAGGAAATGAAATCAGTACGTGGAAGAGATGTCTGCACTGCTCCACTCCACCCCACCCCATCCCCATGTTCATTGCAACATTATTCACAGTAAGTAAAATATGGAAACAACCTAAGTTTCCCCAAATGGAAACAGTTGAGAATAAAGAAATTATGGTCTATGCAATACATGTAATCAAACATAATTTAGCCTTTAAATAAGAGGAAGGGATGGTGGAGGTCAGAATGCCTACAAACCTGGAGGAGAAGGAAGGCTGGCATCCCGGCTCTTTTTGTGAAGCGACTGGGCACATGGGTAGAGGCAAGTGGCTCACTAGTGCACTAGCTCTGGGGTCCAGGTGTGTGAGATGGGCACCCAGAAAATGGAATGGGACAGAAGAGAAGCCAGGGAGAGGAAGGTGGCCCACGACCACTGTCTTGTGGGTCCCAGGCCTCATGTACCATGTTCTAGCAGGGCACGAGGTCTCAGATAAAAAGAAAATCTCTTCAGGAGGGTTGGGTGTGGGAGAAGAGGAGAACAGCTCATCATCTTTCTGTGATTGGAAATGAAACAAGCTCTGTGACTGAACACAAGCCTGGGAGTCCACCTTGGCAGTCTTGTGTGACAGTGCAAACATTAAAACATAATTCACTTAGGCAGGAGCCTGAGGCAGGAGGACCACTTGAACCCAGGAGTTTGAGGTTACACTGAGCTATGATGAGGCCACTGCACTGCAGCCTGGATGACAGAATTACCAGAATCACCACTTTTTTTTTCCCTATCTCAAAAAAAGAAAAAAAAAAGAACTTCAATTCCAAGATGAGTGTAACATGTACATTTGGTGTTCAATATTGTATGCTCTGGGAAGAGGAATGAAGCTAAGGAGAGTCTAGGGCCAGCTTACTGATGACGCCCACCACAGTTGGGGTCCCTGAAGGCTTCTCATCTGAAAACTAGTGAGGCAAGGAATACAATCCTGAGGCACAGAATTTCAGTAAAGAGGCTTGGCATTTTGGTTCAGTCCAGTGCAGAATATAAGATAAGCCAGACACTCATATGCTGTGCTTCTTTTAGGGAGCTGTCACAAACGACAAGTTTTTCTGCACTTCAATTGATGGCAAATAATAAATAACACAACACATAAGAAGACTAGGACTAAAAATACAAGCCAATTACTTTGAAAGCTTGGAGGCCTGTTGTGTTGGCAAAGCTGCAGCACTTCCTGCATACCCTTACCACCTGAAGTACCCTACCCCATCTGCAAGGTATATTACAGCCATTTTTTTTTTTTCCAGTTTTTGGCCGGGGCTGGGTTTGAACCCACCACCACCCTATTACAGCCATTTTTAAACTCAAGTCTCACCTGTTCCAAGCCACTAACACCCCTACCTCTGAGTGGCCTAGCATTTCTGGGAGAAACCTGGCACCTTGCACAATCCCATGGCTGCACAACTTCCTTCTGAGAAATGAGACTCTTTTCCTTTCCAACTTAAGATCAAACCACAGGGCCCACTGGAAGCATTACTACACCGAATATCAGATTGCAAAATCTGCCCCATCGCCACATCACCCCCACAGAACACACACCTCTGCCTGCCCAGGGGCCCGCAAAACAGGGCTCTCCAGCTGGTTCTTCGCTGCCGGCCCCAATCCTGTGCCCTCTTCTTTGGGGGTCTGTACAGCCTGTTACAGCCCTTCAAGCTCAGCACCTTACACTGGGCTGGGCACACATGGGACGCTGGGGAAATGTGGGCACATATATACACCTGCCTGCAGGGTGGCAGTGCCCCTGCTGTGAGCACCTTCTGAGACCATGGTAGAGCCTTACTCCTCACACAGGTGGGAAATCAGGAAATATTCCAAAGGTGCTGTGGACTGAATTTGTGCCAACTCCCCAAATTCGTATGTTGAATCCTTAGTCCCCAATGTCATGGTATTTGGAGAGGTGGGGAATTTCGGAGGTAATTAGGTTCATATGAGGCCATAGGGGTGGGGCTCCCATGATGGGATCAGTGCCCTTATTATAATAAAAGGGAGAGGGACTGGAGCTCCTTGTCCATCCTTGGTATGAAGACACATGAGGAAGAGGCTGCCTGCAGTAGCAGAAGAGAAAAGGTACTAGGAACTTGATGTTGGGCTTCCAGTCTCTGGAACTATGAGAAATAAATCTATTGTTTAAGCCACCCAGTCTATGGTACTTTGTATAGAAGCCCATGCTGACTTAACACAAAGGCCAGTCACACAGAGACCCAAATCCTGGCAAGAGCAAGCTCCAAGCCCCATTAGACAACCTGGGCAGAGACAGCAGCTACTTCTCAGAACACCTGACAACTTCCTCCTGAACAACTGCCCCAGAAAATTCTCCAACTAGAGCTTGACCTCTTAGTTTCTCATCTGTCTTTATGCATAAAACTTTTCAGATCCCACCTTCTGTACTCCCTGAGTCCACTTGCATCATCTGGGAGCCCACGCAGGGTCTGGCTCCTCCAGAGCAAACACTGCTACAGCTAAGCCCCACACTGTACAGCGCAGACCCTGAGCACTCATGAATCCCTCCACATTTTGGGGAGCAAGCTGTAACCCTGAAAAACAGCCAGATCTCCTGGGGAGAGCCTGGCATCACTGACAATGGAGCCCCAAGGCCTCATGCTACTTACTTTGAAGGCCAGCACAGGTGATGTCAACTTCAGTCCTCAGAAATGGCTTCCCCAGATCCTTCCCACCCAACAGAGATATGCAGTACACCTGAGGGGGTTGCCAAGTCTCCCGGGCAGCTTCACTGCTACCTACCCCTCTAAAAAAGCACGCTGGGTCAGCCTGTGGCCAACCTCCTCACCTCCACATCAGCAGGCTCTTCCTTTCTGAGCGACTGCTCTAGTTTTAAAATGTGTTGTAGCAGGTAACCTCCCAGCTTCATGAACTGCTAATCTGTGACTGTCCTGACAATGTGGCAGGCCAAACCTAGAGCCCACCTGTCTGCACTTCTTCCAGGAACCATACTGGAAAGTGGATGTGTGGCAGAGGTGGTATAGGAAGGTGAGGGCCCCTACCCAAGATCAGCCTGTTCAGACGGGCACAGAAGCCCCCAGAGGGAGGCCCTACACCCTGAGACCCCAAGTAGGCAACCAGCTCATCCCCCCTGCAGGGTAGGCTCAGAGCATGGGGCCTAGAGCTGTGCACACCACGGCTAAAAGGAGAGGTCAGCAGGCACCAGGGTGCAGGGCTGACGGGGGCAAGGGCTACACAGAGTCAACCCCTCTAGTTCCCCTGATCCCAGATCCCTGCATTTAACAAAGACTAACACAAACAAAGGTTCCTGCCAGCTGCCCAGAGCTCCTTGAGGTCGTTGGGGGTCATTAACAGGAGACTGGTGCCAAAATACTTGCTGGGTGAACAAATGAAAGAGCAGGAGACAGAGACGCTTTTAGGTGTGAGATGAAAACAGGGCCTGACTTTGGACAGAGAAGGAAGCAACAAGTCCTGCCCTGAGGGGCGCTGCTGGGGGTGAGGAGGACCACCAGACTCAGAACTTGATGAGACTCAGGCGACACAGGGCTGCAGGGAATGTCAACAACACTGGCGATGGCCCCCACGCAGCCCCACCCCAAGTAGGGGCTGACAGTAAACCCACAGACCTACCCCTGTCCCCTCAGTAACCCCAGCTTCTAGGAGTCAGGCTAGACAGCAGCCCAGAAAGGTTTGTTCTATACTCTCTGGGAACCACTTCTCCCAGCATCTCTACAGCTCCAGCCCAGAGGGTGCCTTCAGAGCTGGCTAGGGGTGCTGACCAGCCCCCAACAAGTGCCTGAGGGGCAAGTATGCCAGAGAGGGGACTCCCTACCTCCTAGCCACTCCAGAGCAGGCCAAGCATTTCTAGGGACCTGGAGTTGAGCAGAGAGCTGACTCAGAGCTGGTCTACCATCCCAATAGAAGGAAGTGGTATGCGGCCATGACCGCCTCCTTTAGCTCAGCCCTGCTGCTATGTGTACGAACCCAGAGCCTGGATCACGTAGAAGCAGCAAGGCAATGGCACTGCTGTGAAACAGCACCCACGTCCCCTCTCAGCTGGGCTGTGCGGCAGATGGCTGGCAGCAATCAGACCTTTCAGGGGTTTTAGTCCAGGCCTCACGCTTCCCAGGACAGCCCCATCTGCTTGATGGGTCAGAGCAGTAAGGACAGCTCTGAAGGCCTGTTCTGCTCTGGAGCAGAGGCTGTCATGGGGCCGCCCTTGTGGCCTGAGTGTCCGTCTGTCTGCACCTGCCTCCCTCCTCTCCCTCCAGGGGGGTCCTCCCATGGATACTCCTTACTAATGATCCTGCATGACAAATTCCTCAGGTTCCCTTCTGGGAACCCAGCCTATGGCATTAAGTCCCAAAGACACATGGACAGAATTCCCAACAACCTATTGATCCTCATGGATAACATCCTCACCTGAGCCCGAGCCACAGTCAGGATGACAATTCTGACTGGAGCAATCTTGAACGAAACACCACTGCTCACCAAGTCCCCAAAGGGGGTTTTGCCTGGAAAGGATCCCCATCATTATTACCTCCCCCAGTGCCGTGCCTTGCCATGCCCTCCACCATGGCACTGCTTTCCCACCACAGTCCAGGGATGGAAGGCTATACATCCAGACTCCAAAAGGGTCAAGCTAAGCAAAGGGACACTATGGGTGCAGCCCATCAGAGCTTTCTGGACAGACTGTGTGTTTATAGCCTCTCGTTACCTGTCCACACTTCTCTTTCCCCAACTTCCTCCCAAGCCATTCACTACTTAGCCCTCCCAGTCTGGCCCAGTGGCCCCCAGGGCAGATGGTGTGAGTAGGCCTCCAGAGGGGTATTACACTGAGCTCTACTGCCACTAATGGCAAATGCTCTGGGCCCCTGAAGCTAGACAAGCACCAGTGCCTGAGTAGGACAGAAATGGTGGCCTCAGGAGTTGGCTGTGCACCTTCAAAGGACCTTAGCTGGGCCCAGATGTCAACCTAGGCAAAGACATCTCCTGTTCTTGGTGCTAACAGGGAGTCTGGCCTGGTGTGCCACAGTGGGCTTCCCTAGGGCTCTGTCAGGCCCTGGAGCCATTTGAGAGCCCGGGGTCGGGGGGTGGGGGTATCCCTGAGCAGGGCAGGTGTGGAGGAGACTCAGTCTCCTTGAGGTCTCTCTGGTATGGTCTTGCACTTTGGTCCTACTCCTTGATTTTCTGCTTGTTGAGGGAGCTCCTCCAGAGCCTGCCCTGCTCTGGACTGTGGATTTGGCCATCTTGCAGCAATAAAGCTGTAATCTGGGCATGTTTCTGAGTCTCAGTTCTTCACTGGTAAAATGCAGCACTCACCTAGAAGGCTTTGCAAAAGTCAAACAAGAATTACCCCATAAAGTGCCTACTATGGTTTGAATGGGTCCAAAATTCATGTTGAAGCTTAATGGCCACGGTGGTATTAGAGGTGGGGCCTTTGGAGAAGTGATTAAGACATGAGGGCCCTGTCCTCATAGATGAGCCTTATGAAAGGGTTGGAGGGAACTAGCATAGGCCCTTTCTGCCTTTCTCTCCCTCCCACCCTGTAAGGACACAGTGTTCAAGCCCTCCATAGGATGCAGCAACATGGTACCATCTTGGATGCAAAGAGCAGCCCTCACCAGACACAATCCTGCTGGCACCCGCACCTTGGACTTCCAGCCTCTAGAACAGTGGTTCTCAATCATCCTAATGCTGCAGCCCTTTAATACAGTTCCTGTGGGTCATGACCCACAGGTTGAGAACCACTGCTAAAGAAGCATGAGAAATAAAGTTCTGTTTTTTATAAACTGCCCAGTGTGTGGTGTAAGTGGTCAATGTTAACCACGATGATGCTGGGTGAGGAAGATGGGACAGTGTAGCTGCCAGCCTCTCCCTGCTCCTCCTAAGCTGACACCTGGCCTTTTTCACTGCAACTCCCTAGGTGCTAAAACACCCTCCACTACCAGTACCACCACATTTCCCATACCCCTTTATCTGCCTTGCTTAGCATCTGACTTCTGCTGCAGGTGTAACCCTGAAAGTCAGAATGTGAGAAAGAGACTCAAGTTCCATTAGGCCCAGCCACGTGAGGTGCTCCAGCCCTCACCCCACCCTCTGACCCTATGGCACTACATGTAACAGACTCTAAAGTTAAGTCTAGTGTTCTCCCGGATTTGGTAGGTAAAACCAAAACATAAAAAATGATGCTAACTCCATTTTTAACCAATCACCCTTCAGGGTGGATGACCCAAAGCTAAGTCAAAATTGAGGGGCAGAGAGGGAACAAGAAAAAAGCAGTCTGTTAAGTCTCCAGAAACCTGGGGCCTTCCTACTGCCATTCCTTCCCAGTTCGGCAGTCATCTGTGTCTGGGAAGGCCCAGTGCATTTGCTTCTGCCACGTGCAAATCCCAGCAATCCCCACTTACTGGATACACATGATAGCAGGCAGTCCTCACACACTACTCAGCCCTCCTTTGTTTTTTAGCTGCTGTACTTGTAAGTAATGTAAACACTTGTTAAAAATAAAGTAAAAGTACTGCAAATTATAAGATCCTTAAAGGAAGCAATTGTTTCTTCAACTTGAAACAATTTCTTCATGACCATAAGAAACTGCCTGTGCACCTAAAAATTATAAAAGTTTGCTCAATAAACAAAAGTTTACATACAAACTAACGCATATTTTCATACACACATACTCTCACATATTTTATCAACCCTTTTTCAAAGACAACGTCTTCTCTCACCAACACAGATGGCAGAAGTAACTGCAGCTTTAGAACACTATTCATGCTATCAATTTATGAAGAGAACTAATTTTGCACAAGATTTACCATAAACTCTGTCCTGAATAAAAAGGAAAGCATCCTGAGATTATGGAATTCAATCCTCTCCCCTTTGTAGACAGAAACTGGCACTGAGAGTCATGGAGAGAGGAAAACCACAGCAGCTCTGAAACCAGCGTCAGGACTCCCACCACCTTATACTATCCAACCACCTTAGGAAAGACCCAAAGAATATTCCAAGTGTGTAAGATAAACAATCACACGTTCTAAAACCACCTCTCTGCCATTAGCACTTCCATATCATCTGCATGATACAAAGTCCTTCCACTATAAGTGATAAGCAATTATGCTTTTTAATTCTTTTCTTTTTTTTTTTTTGAGACAGAACCTCAAGCTGTCACCCTGGATAGAGTGCCATGGCATCCCAGCTCACAGCAACCTCCAATTCCTGGGCTCAAGCGAGTCTCCTGCCTCCGTCTCCCAAGTAGCTGGGACTACAGGTGCCCATCACAACGCCCGACCATTTTTGGTTGCAGCCGTCATTGTTGTTTGGCTGGCCGGGCTGGATTCAAATCCGCCAGCTCAGGTGTACATGGCTGGCGCCTTAGCCTATTGAGCCACAGGTGCCGAGCCTTTTTAATCTTTTCTAATAGGTATTTCTATTCAGCAATAAGTTGCTTTATATTCCAAAAGAGCCTCCAAACTCCAGATCACATGGATAACCATTACCTTTAACAAGCAACTTGTCTCTCACAGAAACCCTCCGAGTGGAGTCGGATGCTGTGGCTGATGTCCGGGACCCTTTGAGACCATCATCGCGCTTCAGTTTGCTTGCCAGCGTTAGCATTACTGCTGCCTTTACCCTGAGAGACAGGAAAGAAAGTGGGGTAAGGACTGTCTCTACACAATGGCTAGACACCAAAGAAAATGTACAAGTGTTTCTGTTTTTATCTATAATCTAGTTACAAAAAAGTTTTGCACACATTAATAAGACTGGATTCCTTCATAATGAATTTGGCTAAGCTTCTGAATTTTACAGAAGCGTACCATCTTCTGTAAGTCTAACTTCTTAAAGTATGAATTGTAAAAAGTAGAGTCACATTGAACACTCAATGGGTACCAGGCCCTGGGATGTGGCTGTGACAAAGCTTCCAGGAACACACGGTCTGGGGGCCCCAACAATTCTCCACCAGTGTGCCCTCACCAGTGGGTGCCACATGTTCCCACTGCTAAGTCTACCCTTCCTGCTGCAGGGGATCACCGCCTATGTGTGGCCCCTGGGCATAAACTGAAGGAGCATCAGCTTCTAGTGCAGGGGATCACAAAGCTTTGCTCCCCTTCCTCCTTTCATAAGCATCTCTCTGTTATTCATGTTGTGTTTATTTATGTTCGACAGCATCAGCATCAAGACCAACAAGTTATAACTGATGCCCTGAATTATAGCATCTTCACTGGCTGCTTCCCATCCGTCTGTGTGCAGGTGGTCCCAGTGGAAAGCTCACTGGGAAAAACCATAAAGATCGCAACACAGGTGATGCCCTGACCAATTGGAGGAGGTGTGGAAGAAATGCTACCTTTCTTAAAAAGACTTTTAAAAGACTTTTATTTTTTAAAGGCAGTTTTTAGTTCACAGCAAAATTAAGAGGACAGAGATGTCCCATATAATCCCCATCCCTACATGCACAGCCTTCCCCATTATCAATACCTCCACCAGAGGATGAACCTACGTTAACACATTATCACCCGAAGGCCATAGTTTACACTGGGATGGCACCAATTTTATTTTTTTATGTTTTTACTATCCACTATACAAATAAGAAAGAATGCCACCAATTTTATTAGGTATAAAGAATCTGCCTTCTATTTCTATTACTTACTTTAATTTACCATAGTCAGAGATGCACTCTGGAACTTCTTTTAAGGACAAAAAGTAGTCACTAGTTTAATATTTGCAAAATTTCCTTTGTTGCTTTCATATCATTTTCTTTCAATACCATCCTGATCATTTGCAACGAAAAATGATTTTAAATGATTTTCTTTTTAAGGAGGGAATAGGTGATGGTTTTTAAATTTTAAAACTCCTTATTTACCACTCTTCCTGCATGAAGAGTCCCAATCCATTTTTGCAACAGAAAATGATTTTAAAATTCTGTATGAAAAGCTTGACCTAAGCACAGAAATTTTAGTTTGAGGTTTAGAGCCTTAAACTTAAAAGAGAATACTCCTTTCCTCATTGATATTTAAACCATTTTAACCCATGTAAATTTCAGAAGATCACAGTCTGTATATTGTCATGACACAACGAAATCTGAGTTACAGGAGATACACTGAGGATGGTGATCTTGTTAGGAATTCATCAAGCAGATCTGGACCACAGAGCAGCCTTTGCCTCCTTGGCCAAGTCTACTACCATGAACCTAGAATTAAGCACAGCGGTCTCAACATGTCAGTCACCTGATGATGGGCCAAGATATGCATCTATTTAATTGGCGGTCAGCTGGAAGCACTGGACAGTTTTATGCAAGGACCTCCAGGTTTTATCCTCAGGCTAACCTCAGCAATGTAAATAGGGCAAAAAGTTAAAAATCAGATAAAAGCACAAGTGTGTAGTTAATAAATGAGTTCTGTACCCAAGGAAAGTCCCTAGGAAAGTGAAAATGAAGAACAGTGCCATAGAAAATCAAGCCAGGTCCACACCCAGATCCCTGAAGACTTGCCCTGAAGAAAGAGAGCTCTGGCAAGAGTGCTCACACAAAGAAAGGGTCACCACCAACAACCCTTCTCTTTTCACCACAGCAGATGAGCCTGTGCTTCATGCTGCTGTACCCCCACCGCCCTCTGTGGGCAGAGGGTGCCCCACACCCTACTCCACTGAAAGAGTAGTTTCCTGGCTTGCTATCTGGGACCCTTAAAACAACACACTGGGCACTGACTGCGCAGGATATAAAACGATATAACACTAGGGTTCTCTTTTCCACAGAAAATAATACAAAATGTACTTTCCTAACATTCTGGGAAATCTAAATGTATTCTGTTTCTCTATCATCTGTATCATAATCACATACCACCTCAGGGATAAACCAAAGGTCTAATTTGGAAATGTTTCCACAGCTGGTAAATTAAATCTATGTAAAAGAATTCAAACTGTCAAGAGGTTTCCTGAACACCTGCAGTTGCTTCAGAATTCTCTTTTCCTTGTCCAATATGCCTCACCTCTTTAAGATTTGGTTTAAAACTAAACTTCTCCTTTATTGTAAATTACACTCTAAGGCAGCGTTTTGGTAACAGATCAGCTGTTCTGAATAGCACAGCTTAGTCTCCAAATTCCAGAAGTTGTAATTGGCTCAATTAAGTTCCTCCTCTGGGTGGGACTGGCTTTCAGATGGTTCAAAGAAGAAATTCTCGTGTGCCATTTACTAGTGTCACCATCAAGTGATATTTACTCATCATCACTCCTGTACAGAGTGGAAAATCAGGCCATGTCACCTGTGCAGGGTCATCAGGGGCCAGTTAGCTCAAGGTGAGAACTCATTTACCACTCTTCCTGCATGAAGAGTCCCAATCCAAACACAAAAGAAGGAACTGCAGGTCATTAGGGGATACTCCATTTCCCCAGCCAAAGAGGCCCATATCAGGACACATAAAAGTCCACACCCCACTCTTCTACAACACGTCAGGGGCCGGGGACCTCCTAGCTGGCACAGGAGTCCCCCTGGTTGGCTGACTATCTTTGGAACCCAGCCCCTTTTATTTTCCGCAGTAAACCTGCCGGCTCCTGCACTGCCTACTACCTGAATGGCAGGTGTGTCTAGATGAGGGATGTTAAGCCCCACACCCCCTTACCTGGTGGTGAGTTCCCCAGCCAGGAAACCTCTGCACCAGGCAGGCCGGTCTCCCCCTTGTTCCTCAACAGCACCTTGCGCATTTCCAGAAGCTTCCGTTCAATCTGATAGCCAAGTCTGGAATGCCCTCCTTCCCCTTCATCACCTATTCCCTCCTTAAAAAGAAATTCCTACGTAGAATCCGGCGTCTCCTCCTCCAGGAAGCCTTCTCTGGCTACCCCAACCCAGCCGGAGGCCGCTTCCCGAGGGAGGAAACGAGTGGCGGGCCGGGGCCGGGCCCAGCCCCCGCCTGCGACGGACGAGGAAACCGAGTCCGGGGAGGGGCACACTGCACACACACCAGGAGGCCCGGGGCTACCGTCCGGGCTCGGATTACCAATCGTCCCCAGACGCCCTCCCCTTCTCGTCTCCGCGGCCGCCGCAAAATTCCCCAAACTGGCCCGGCGGCCCCCACACACTTTCCGCCGCAGGGACGCGGACGAGGGGAGCGGTCGCCCCTGCTCCCCGTCCCCGCTCCCGACGGCCAGCGCGACTGCTAGAGCAGCCAGGAGGCCAAGTCCCGCGTCCTCCGGCCACGTCCGGGCCGGTGACCTTGGCCTGGAGCTCGACGCGCCGCTTCCTCCGTGCGAAGCAGGCGGCGGCGCCGGGTCCGCGCCGGGCCCCGCACACGCCAGGTGCTCGGTGCGGGCTGTCCCGCGAAGCCAGCGCCCGCGCCGCCCCGCCGCGGCCCCCGCCACTCACGCCACCGGGCCTCGCGTCTCGGTGCCGCGCCGCCCGCCCGGCGCCGGCGTGGGGAGCCCGCGGGCCTCAGGCGGCGGCCCCGGGGCCGCCCGCGCCCTCCGGCCCGGCCCGCAGGCCCGCTAGTGCATCGGCGCGACGGGAGCCCGGCGGCCTCTCGCCCGCCGCAGGGCCGCGCGATCGCTCCTTACCTGGGCACCCGCAGACAGGCGAGGCGGGCCCGGCGCCCAACACCATGCCCGGCCCGGGCGGCGGCGGCGGCGGCGAGACGCGGCCCCTCACAGTCGCACCGGCTCCGGGCGGCGGGACCGGAAGTGGCGGGGCGGGGACTCGGTCGCTCTTGACTGCAGCGGCCCAGACAGCTGCGGGCGCTTTAAAAAAAAAATTCAAAGCGAAGAAGAACTTTATTTAGAGCCTGACACGCGAACAGACGCATGCGCGGGCCGGGCTGGGCTGGGCAACCGGCCTCTTGAACTTCGCTCATTGGTAGAGGGCGCGGCGGGGGGGCGGGCACGGAGTTAGTAGGTCCCGCTGGTTGGAGAGTGGCGGTCTGGGGCGGGGCCTATGGCTTCGCTCGGGAGCTAGAGCGACTCAGCGCCGGAGTCCCGGAGGCTCAGTGCCTCGGCTTCTGTGTGCCGTTCCTGGCTCAGTGATTTCAGTGGTCTGAACCGTGTGGAGGCTCACAGGAGTGCGGCGTAGCCTGCCCTGCAGGGGCCAGGCCACACTGACGGCCTCCGTGGACCCGGCTGCCGCTGGGTCCAGCACAGAGCCTGGAATGAGCAAGGATGAGGGGGACCCGGCTGTCGGAGGTGCGACCAGCAGCCCCAGTGAGCTTCGTACCGGCCTGCGGGGCAGTGGGTGAACCCTCTCCTGTTCTCATCACTTTATTCCTTTTTTTTAAATCTCTTACATATATTTAGCATTCTTCCTTTAAAAGCCCGTATCAAAATGTTTCCAGCCTGCAGAGTACAAAATCTCGTGTCCACTGTCCCTGAGCGATTGGTGATAGGCCGCTGGGGTGAGGAGCAAAGCTCCCGGAGGAGTGGGCTCACCACCGGGAAGAAAGAACCAACGAACTTTTATTTCCTTTTTATTCAGAATTTTATTCCCTAAACCCCACTTACAGGTTTTAAACAGAGAAGTGACTATATTAGGTTTTCCTTCTAAAAGAGCCTTTCGGGCCGGGTGCGGTGGCTCACACCTGCAATTCCAGCACTCTGGGAGGCCGAGGCGGGAGGATTGCTCTGAGCTCACAGGTTCGAAACCAGCCTGACCAGAGTGAGACTTCGTTTCTAAAAAAATAGCCGGGCCTTAACACAATAACTAAGAAAATGCCAAGAAGGCTATGTTATTTGATGAAAGCATTTCAAATTGTATATAAAAACAGCACATTGTACCCCATGATTGCATTAATGTGCACAGCTATGATTTAATTAAAAACAAATAGCCGGGCGTTGTGGCGGGCGCCTGTAGTCCCAGCTACTAGGGAGGCTGAGGCAAGAGAATCGCTTAAGCCCAGGAGTTTGAGGTTGCTGTGAGCTGTGACACTACAGCACTCTACCCAGGGCAACACAGTGAGACTCTGTCTAAATAAATAAGTAAATAATAGAAGCTTTGGGCTCTGAGTGAGTTGGTGGCAGGGGAGCAAGGCAGAGAACAGGGGGAATCAGGAAGTCCGGTTAAGAACACATCTCATTTTTTTCCCTTCTGTTTGGGAACATGGACATCACTTCCTCAGAGGCTTCAAAGTCTAAGAGCAGATGGGTGGGCGGTGCAGGTGCCCTCTGTGTCCTCACTGGAGCCAAGCACTTTCTCCTTCCTGGTGCTCAGCATTTGTTGTCATTGCTTGTTTCTCTGACTGAGCTCAGCTCCTCAGTCCTCTTCACCTTCTTGCATCCTCCTACCATTCCCTTTCCATTCTGAGACATAAACATGATCAAAACACATCTTAGCCGGGCGTTGTGGTGGGCATCTGTACTCCCAGCTACTTGGGAGGCCGAGGCAAGAGAATCGCTTGAGCCCAAGTGTTTGAGGTTGCTGTGAGCTGTGATGCCATAGCACTCTACCAAGGGCAACATAGTGAGACGCTTGTCTATTAAAAAAAGAAAAAAATCTCCTGGCTAACTATTGCACAAGCCTGTTTTATGTGCATGAGTCTGGCAAGACAAGATAAGGGCTTGAAGCAAGGCAGTGGATGAAGGGACAACTGGAATGGCTTGAGCTCTTATCTCACTAAGGGGGTCACTGTCTGCAGAATGGGCTGTACCACACATTGGCCTACGTGGGCCCACATTTCACCATTGCAGAGAAATGCAGTCATTTCTATCTCCATTTTGTGAGACGGCCTCATGCCTTTACCTTAGTCTTATTTACAGCTTAACTAGGTTATTAACTCATTTAACCCATGAAACATGTATTTTTATCCCCATTTTATAGACGAAGAAACTGAGGCACAGGAGTTAAGTAGTCTGCCCAATACAACAGAGCTGGCTTTGGAACCCAGGCAGCCTGACCCTGGGATTTGCCCTCGACCAGCATGCTCTAGCCCTGCCACAGCTGGTGATGGCAGCAGCAAGGGAAGAGGCTAAACTGGTACCTGGAGGACGAGTTTGTCTTCATCCAGGGCTCCTTCAGAAACCAAACCTGCACTAGCTTAAGCACGAAAGATTCAAAAGACAAATGTGTTCACAGAACCCAAGGAGATCAGCTGTCAGAACCTTGGGATAGTGCCAGAGTTCATTGCCTGCAGGCCTACCCTCTGTGGGCTCTCCTGTCCTCCCAGATGCCTCCATGAGGTAGGGCCTAGGCTCAGACATATCTTTGCAATCAAGAGCATAGAGAGGGCCAGCTTTCCTTCACCCCCATTTCTCTGTCTGGAAGGGACTAGATGGGCTTAGGACACACCCACCACATGTATGTGGCTCATTCCTGTGAGCCACCTATAGGAATGTTGTTGCCAGAAGAAAGGCAGGTGAAGCAATCTGCCAAGTGTCCTCTTATCCCCTCCATCCCTACCCATTGAAGTTCAACCCCGGAGACCTCCAGCTGGCATGTGGAAGGGGTGATAGCCCCTGTTTTCAGCCAAGCCTGCCTCTGAACACAGTTGCAGGGGCTGTCCCAGCTCTGGGCACTCTTTGGCTAGAACAGCCTGCTGGGTGATTGATGGCAGCAGATACAAGGGGGTAGGCACCAGCTGGGTTAGGGGAGGGTCTCCTAGGCAGAAAAGGTGACCTCTGCTAGCATCTTAGGCTACCATAAAATACTATAGACTAGGCAGCTTCAATAACAGACACTTTCTCACAATCTGGAGGCTAGGAAGTTTGAGATCAAGGGTCAGCAAGCTTCATTCTGAAGCTCCCTCTTGTCTCTTGGGCAGCCACCATTTGGCTGTATGCTCACACGGCCTCTTTGTGCTCTGGCCGAGAAAGTAAGCGCTGGTGTCTCTTTGTATAAGGACACCTATCCTGTCGGACCAGGGCCCACCCTTATGGCCTCATTTAAACAATTACTTAGAGACCCCACCTCCAAATATAGCCACATTGGAGGTCAGAGCTTCAACATAGGAATTACTGTGTCTGTAACATCCAGTAAAGACCTGTAGGAACACACCCTCCTTAGCTGTCCACTCCACTCTTTCCTTCTGCCCCCTCTGGAGGGGGAGCGCTCTTCTTTTTCCCCCCACCCCCAATGGCAGGCATTCCTGGCTCTGGGTGTCAGTGGAGATAGAATCTGTAGTCTGAGTGAGCAGGCATCAGAGGTGCGGTGCTGGCATGAGTGTTTTGAATCTTGTTACTGGGCACCCCTTCCCCCAGAAACACTGTTCTTTCCCCAGCAAGACCTTAGTAATGTTCTAAATGCAACCCCATGTTGCATGGACTGGGAAACAGCCCAGGAGACACCAGACACGGAGTCGATTTGGGAGGTGGGTACAACTCAGCCGTCAGCTGGCACTTGCTCCACCTGTTCTGTGTTGTTCAACATTACTCCAGGTTGTGCCCCTGCCCTCTGGCCAGGTCTAGTCTTTGGAGAAAGCAAGGCCCAGAATGCTCAAGGGCAGGCCTAGACCCACACCCTGTGTCCTGTGTCATCCCCTAAAACCTATTTTGCTCCAAGTCAAGTGCTATTATATATAATGACAGTCTATCGAGGGCTGAGAGCCATGAGGGGGAAGCATGTTTAGGGCAAACCCTGCCCTCCAAGAGCATGAGCTGGGGAGAGAAACCAGCACTGTGTGAATCACCACAGAATGGGTGGGAGCACAACTGCGACCCCTGAGGTTTGCTGCAGGTAGGCCGAACAAAGCTTCCACTAACCCACTTGGGGGAAGGAGGGAAGGAGACTGGCTCTGTGGACCATAAGCCTCTCCTTAGAACCCAACTGGGAGGCCAAACACAAAAGTGAAAAATCCAAGATCCCACTGGTTTTCCTGATACTACAAAATGGAGACAGGCAAGTCATGTTCTTGCTAGGAAAGGATTGACTGGGCCTTTTGGGGTAAAGGGAGTGCCCCAGGGCCTAATCTAGAGAGAAGGGCAAAGATGAAACCAAGAAGTGCTTGGGAGTAGGTGTGGGTGTTAAGAGGCTCTCAGGGACAGAAGCTGAGGTGACACCCAAGATCCAGTTCTGGGCGTCTCCATGGCAGGAAGATGGGACAGACTTCCTCTGTTGGGCCAGACAGGAACTCAAATTATTATCGTCATCATTATTATTATTTGGTGAGGGGCTATCCAGACAGCAGATGGTGAAAATCCTAAGTGGTATGACTTCAATTCTATATCTGATTAAGTTTTGACTGCTTTTCCAACTGGCCTGCAAAGCATACAATATACAACATACTTCCTATTCCTTCTTTCTCTCTTTCTCTCTCTCTCTCTTTTTCTTTCTCTCTCTCTCTTTCTTTTCTTTCTTTCTTTCTTTCTTTCTTTCTTTCTTTCTTTCTTTCTTTCTTTCTTTCTTTCTTTCTTTCCGTCTTTCCTTTTCTTTCTTACTTTCTTTTCTTTCTCTCTTTCTCTCTCTCTTTCTCTTTTGAGACAGAGTCTCAAGATGTTGCCCTGGGTAGAGGGCTGTGGAGTCCTGGCTCACAGCAACCTCCAACTCTTGGGTTGAAGTGATCCTCTTGCCTCAGTTTTTCTATTTTTAGTAGAGACAGGATCTTGGTTTTACTCAGGCTGGTCTCAAACTCGTGAGGTCAAGCAATTTGCCTGCTTTGGCCTCCCAGAGTACTAGGATTCCAGGTGTGGGCCACTGTTTCTGGCCTCCTTTTATTTCTTTAAAAAAATAATAGAATGGACTGTGATGATTTTGCTGGAGAGGAACTGAATCAGAGAAATGTCTTAAATCTTACGGGATTGAGAGTGTCATTATTCACCTTAAAACAACTCTTTTTTCTTTATTTCAGATTAATGTGGAGGTACACACAGTTAGGTGACATACTTTGCTGTTGTAAGTTTAAGGTCTGAGCCTAGTTGTGTCCTTCACCAGGAAGTAATACTGGGTACATTAACAAGGCCATGCACTGTGACTGGAATAGGGACAGGCTTGTAAAAGCACCCGTGGTCCCTGCTGTTCCTTCTGCAGGTGGCACCTTCTGTGTTTCTGCCCCCTCCCGGCTGCCGGTCACGTCACCCAGAACCAGCAAAGGCCTAGGGGAACGTCTCACGTGAGAGAAGCCGCCTTCCACCGAGCCTTTCTACTTTTGCTTTCTTGCAGAAATGGATAAAATTGTGTGCCTTTGTCACTGCCCCCACCCCGCCCCCACTTTGCATCACATGTTCTTTCCTGTCAGTCACTACCCAAGGTCAGGGCATGCAGCCTAGGACCAGTGCTGCCTTCTCTAGCTTCACTCGGGAGGGGGCGTGAGCAGTAGCTGTGCATTGTGTGGCACGGGCCGCACATACATCGTGGGCTGAATAATGGTCTCTAAAGACGTACTCCTCCTGACCTCTGGAGCCTGAGAACATGTTACTTTACATGATAAAAGGGGCTTCACAGATGTGAGTAAATTAAGGATCTTGAGATAATCCAGAGTCACCCAGCTGGGTCCAGGATAATCACAAGGGCCTTTCCTATGCGAGGAAGGCTGGAGGTCAGTAGCCAGAGGTGTGAGGAAGGAAGCAGAGTTTGGGGTGACTTGAGGAAGGGACCCAAACTACAGAATACCAGTGGCTTCTAGAAGCTGAAAGACATGAAGAAACATCTCTTTTGAGGTTCCCAAGAGGATTGCAGCCCAGCTGCTGACGGTACCCATCCAAATTCATGTATTGAAGTTCTAACTAACTCTAGGATGCAGAGTGTGACTTTAGTTGGCCAAATGGCATTTTCTCCCCACCTCTACTTTTTTTGAGACAGAGTCTCACTCTGTCACCCAGATAGAGTACCATGGTGTCATCACAGAGCTCATAGCAATCTCAAACTCGTGGACTCACACAATCCTTTACCTCAGCTTCCTAAGTAGCTGGGACTACAGGTACCCACCAAGACCTCCAGCTAGTTTTTCTGTTTTATTGTACAGATTGTCCTGCTCTTGCTCAGGCTGGTCTACAACTCCTGAGCTCAAGCGATCATCCCGCCTTGGTCTCCCAGAGTGCTGGGATTACAGGTGTGAGCCATGGTACTGGGCCTAAACATAGAGCATTGCCAACAGATCATTAAGTTAGAATGAGATCTTTAGAATGGGCCCCAAGTTAATATGGACTGGTGTCCTTATAAGAGGTCACAACCCAGACATGCACAGAGGGAAACCAGGTGAAGATGCAGGGAGAAGGCTACCACCTACAAGCCAGGGAGAGAGGCTTAGGAGAAACCCATCCTGCCAACACCTTGACCTTGGAATTCCCACCCCCACAGCTGTGAGAGAATTAATTTTTGTTGTTTAAGTCTCCCTGTCTGTGGTACTTTGTTATGGCAGCTGAGCTGACCAACAGGCCTGCCAGCGCCTTGGTTTTAGACGGTTGACATTCAGAACTGTTGGACTGCGTGGTGGCCACGGCAGGACACAGCACACTGGGTCTCCCTCAGAACATTTGCACTGAAGGCAGCTGGTGGCCACAGGGGCAGCCTGGATCGTGGCTCAGGGAGGCCGGGCTAGGGGGAGAGGCAGTGGCCCCAGCCCAGGGCACATAGTGGCTGGTTCCACTGGGACTCAGGGTGCTGAAACCGCCCCGAAGGGATCTGCTGCTGCTCGGTTTGTGCCATTCCCAGAGTTCACATCGTTCAGGGTATTAGACACTGGCCACTTCACTGGGTACTGTAGGCAAAATGCCACTAAACTCTTTTCCCTTAAAGAAACATGGCTAAAAATGCTTGTCTGTTAGAGTTTATGTAAACACTGGAGTGAGCAAGGCAGGGTATGAGCAGGAGCAGCTGGCCTGCATTCCTGGCATTGGTAACAGGCAGGGCGGCGTCCACAGGGTCTGCACATCAGCTGCAAATCTTGGGGCCCTCCTGGGGTCATCTCAAGGCAGTCCCTTCCAAGGAGAGCCCCCACCCCCGCAGCCACTGCTCTTGTTGGAGACTCTGAGACTCCTTTCCAAACCCTCCTGACTGAAGTCCAGCAGGACTCAGGTGATGGCAGCCCTGGAGGTCCTGCCCGTGAAGAGGAGGAGCTGCCCTTCAGAGTGGGCTGGGCTCCTGCTCCTGTGCCGCCAGCCAGCACGTAAGCCAGCACGGCTCCTTAGGAGGGCAATACAAATCCTAAAATCCTTCTGATGTTTTGACCCAGTAATTCCACTTATTCTTTTTGACTCAGTAATTCCACTCTCACGGTTGTCACGAGGAAGTAACCCAAAGTGCTGGCATGAAAGTGTTGGCTCGGCGCCTGTGGCTCAACGGGCTAAGGCACCAGCCATGTACACCTGAGCTGGCGGGTTCGAATCCAGCCCAGGTCCCACCAAACAACAATGACAGCTGCAACCAAAAAATGGCCAGGCGTTCTGGCGGGTGCCTGTAGTCCTAGCTTGAGAGGCAGAGGCAGGAGACTCGCTTGAGCCCAGGAATTGGAGGTTGCTGTGAGCTGTGATGCTACAGCACTCTATCCAGGGTGACTGCTTGAGGCTCTATCTCAAAAAAAAAAGAAAGTGTCCATCATATTATGCATAATAGTGAAAACTTGGAAGCAAGCTGAAACTCAGTGATGGCATGGTTGGCTAGATCACCATCCAGTTACTCCCAGGGAACATTAGGCAGTCAATGAGCATGATCATTACACATTATGTGGGACCATGAACGTGCTGATTAAACAAGCAACACTCATTGTATAAATTCAGTGACTGCAATTCTGAAAAAGACAACTATATGGGCAGAACCTAAAAGTACATAAGCAAAATGGACAGAATTTTTGTGTCAGGGCGGCAGGATTTAGAGTAAATTTTTCTTTTTTTTTCCCTTCAAACTTTTATTTATGTCAATTATGTTGTTTTCATAACAGTACAACAGTTCCTTTAAAAACATGATTGATCCTTAACTCAGAACACAAGTCACCACCAAAGAAGCGATTTGAATGTTGCTACTTGCTGGAGAAAAGAGCCCAGAGAAGCGTAAGGCTCCCCTGGACAGGGTGTTGAAGACACACAGGCCGTCCGAATCACTCATGCTGCAAGAAGGCCTTCCTACACCCAGGAAGACAGACAAAATCAACTTAAAATAAATGCCCAACCAGCGATTTCGGGGATACTATGTTAGTTTTAGGTCAAATCCATGTGGCAGTAAAATTGCCCACCTCTGGGCTAGAGGACATTAAGGTCCAGGCAGGGAAATTGTGACTGTGCATTTTCTACAGGAAAATACAGCCAGCCTCAGGGTGGTTTGCAGGCTCCCTAGTGTGAGAGGTAGGAGAATGACACTATCCCCCTGCCCCCCACTGGGGCCGTTTCTGTGAAGAGAGAGGAGGGACATGTCACCTGGGTAAGCGGTGGCAAGAAGAGAGAGGTTCAAAGAGGTCCCCTGCCCTTGCCATTAGTAATCATTCTAGAAGTTCTAGCTCACCCAAGAAGACGCACATCAGAAACATCATAGAAGATGATTATTTGAAAAGATGAGGCAATGTGACCAGCCTCCTAGAATACTCAAGGGGCAGTGAAAACTGCAAAATGGAATAAGAGAAGTGAACAAAGTGATCTGATTAAGAAAAACCAGTAGGGTGCAAGAAATTGCAGCCCTCAAAGATCTGAGAAACAAAGTAGAATCCCTCAGCAACAGAATGGAGTAAGCAGAAGAAAGGATTTCTGACATGGAAGACAAAGCTATTGAACGTTCCCAAACTGACAAAGAGATAGAGAAATGGAAGACAAAAA
>CAUYON010046331.1:0-11940 GCA_963573935.1 Arctocebus calabarensis
CTTTTAGCCAGTTGAGATTTAATCCCATTTTTTACTGAACATGTTGGAAAAAGGTATTTTATTGGGTGCTGCCTGTGGCTCAGTGTGTAGGGCGCTGGCCCCATATACTGAGGGTGGTGGGTTCAAACCTGGCCCTGGCCGAACTGCAAGAAAAAAATAGCTGGGCATTGTGTTGGGTACCTGTGGTTCCAGCTACTTGGGAGGCTGAGGCAAGAGAATCGCCTAAGCCCAGGAGTTGGAGGCTGCTGTGAGCTGTGTGACACCACGGCACTCTACTGAGCATGATAAGGTGAGACTCTGTCTCAGAAAGAAAAAAAAAAGAAAGAAAGAAAAAGGTATTTTATTATTCTAACACCTACATAACTCTAAAATGTATCAGTCTTTGGTAAATAATTTTAATCTTTGTCCTAGAATCCACATTAAGTTATTAGAAGGTTTAAATAGGGTAACACTGAGTATATTGAACCACGTGAAGCTGCAATTTCTGTAAGTAAAAAATGATTCATTACCAGCAGTAAATGGTTCAACCTATAGTAAACACTCAAATGCTAACTGCTATTGTTGTTGGTAGAGAAATTATCCTCACTCTACAATTTTCCCTTTCTCCAAACATTCCTATGCAAGTGGAATGTACTACTGGTACGTGGTGCTAAAGAGTAGGGTTGAACTTGCCTATTATTTTAATTCATAATATATAGACTTTTAAAAAGTTTTATCATAGCAAATACTTCCAGATAATACCACAGAGAAAGTCTTGAAAATGAGCCTTACTCCTAAGGTTGTAAGGTCTTTCCTTTAAAAGACCCTTGTTATTAGATTAGGCCTACCCAGATAATATAATGCAATCTTTCTATCTCAAAAATCCTTAACTTAATCACATCTGCAAAGTCTCTTTACTATGTAAACCAACATATTCTCAGGTTCTGATCCTCAGAACCTGAACACCTTTGCAAGGCCATTATTCTGTCTATCACAGGGACCAAAATAGTCTACGTACCAAATCTCAAGTATTAAAGCAAAATAGTATCATTTCTTTAAACCTCAAACTACGGTAAGCTGCCTCGTTGTTTTTCCATAGAACATTTTTCATAATGTTTAAAGAGATAATGCTTCAGCTTTGCTTTTGGTACCAATATCTAGCTTTGGTTTCTAAAATACCATTCTACTCATTTACCCAGTTCCATTTAATTCTATTTATATTTCAACCTTCTCCTTTCTTGCAGAATTCAGACTGCTATCCTTAGCCAAGAATTATTAATATGGTAAGTGCTTTCAGCACCTCCTTCCCCTAACTTTAGGTATAAAAGGCCCATATTTTCAGCCGAGAAGCAGCAAGGACAGAATCCCAGCACTTCTCATTATACTTTTCTTGGGCCCCTTCCTTCAGGCACTGTATACAACCTGTCTCAATAAGGCAACCAGCATTTGCAGGTTACTCAGTCATGAGAATGTCCCTTACTTACTTGGGTAAACTTATCTCAAACATCTTCCTTCTCTTACCTAGAATATCTGCCTCCCTGACCTACATCCCCCTTGTCCCTGTTACCAGTGAACATCAGCCCTTAAACATTTAAGCCTCATCAGCACATGCCCATCATAACAGCATAACATCCTTGTCCTGCTGGAAACTATTCAGCATCCAGAGGACCATCTTTATGCTGATAACACTAAAATATAAAATAATGCCAACAGCTGGTGCTACAAATGGCTTTTAAAAACGATGTTCATTCACTAAAATTCCTCTTGCTACTTTTGACATGAAACACGCAGTCTCTAATTATTCTGATCAAGACGGTGAAATACAAAAACAAACTTTAATTGTGTTTAACAGATATTTAATCAGGACTCACTGAACTACAGATTAAAGCTGAAATTCATAAACCATAATTACCCGATTGTCGCAATCTTTTGGTCCACATTCTCCTTCCGTCTGGGCGTCTGGCACCTTGCCCCGAATTTCTTTTACTGTCTTCTCAGCTTCGTTACTGTTCATGTTTTCCAGCAGAGATTTAGCACAGATTACAAAATATCTGTTCTTGGCAACTTTCTTCATTAGCTTTTTTTCCCCCTTTGCAAAAAAGTTTATTTTTTTTTCTACCAGAGTAGCTGGAACAGGCATACGTTTAGGGTGCTTTGATGACACAAACTAATTATATAGTTATCAGGAGATAATATGGTAGTGATAACTAAAGTTACTATAGTTATCACGTAGGTATCATGCCATTTCTCCAGTATACCATGCGGTGTGTCCCAGTCACCATGTAATTACCCCATGTCACTACTCCATTGTTTTATGGAAAATGCTTATCTCACCCCAACAAAACCTTTTCTATCACATTTGGAAGATTAAAAAAAAGTAGAATTCTTAGTTCTCATATCCAGCCTTGTTCATCCCCACTAAGATGTTGTCATGCAAATTTAAGGGAAACACCTGCCCTCTCCTGAAAATTAGCTTTTGCACCAGAAACAAATGGAGCGATTCTGTTTTCTTTTGCTTTACTCCACCCAGGTAAGAGAAGTAATTACCAATAATACATACATTTTCTCTTTTGTTTGTTTGTTAAAAAGAAACAAACCAAAAAACTACCCCCTCCCCAAGAAACTCACCCTATTTACTTAGGATTCATGTAGTCTAGCACTTCCCCTACTCTTTCCTTTCAAATCTCAGTCACTCACATTTGTTTTTCCTAGAATTATGGTGTAAATCATTCTTAACAAGCTAGCTTGAAACTTCTCTCACTCAGTAGAAATACAAAATGCCACTGTAATTGAAACGTGGAAGTGTGAGCTTGAAACTCTTTCTAAGCAGCTCTTTTGGGCCACTCTTCAGAAGGACATGCCGAGTTTCCCTCACAGTGCAGTAACCCCGTGTCACACAGTCAGGATAACATCACAGACCAAGGCAAGAGGATAAAGAGAAGGTACTGGTGAAAAAAGAGGTGGGTGGTTCCTTTATTCCCCTCAGTTGGGCAGGCAACCCTATGAAGCGAGGACTGTAGTTGCTACGGATTTATCTCAAGTCCATGGCTTGAAGTCTGGCCTCACCAAGACCTTTAGATGTGACACACCACCTGAGAGTTTCAGTTTAAAACAGGATGCGGTGGCTTCGAGGCAGCACAAGTTGAAAGCTATTTCCAATTCTGCTTTTATTAGTTACCTCCCAATCTGAGAGTTGCCCATTCAATTGCACACTTAACCCAAGTTGGGGTAAAAATCACCTCCAGATTTACAAGGGCCAGAAAAATTGCTGCTCTATCCTAGACAATTGTTCTTCAATCACATGGTGCCTCTAAATACAGCTGTCAGCCTTTGAGATGCAAAACACATCACTTTAATGTAGTAGAGGTCCCCTTTACTGCATTGCCAAATCTATTTAGCAGAATCTTCTTGGAATAATCTGTCCCTAGACCTGAGGATGCACAGTGATTTTAAGCATTTTAAGCTAACGATAATGGTTAGTGCTGAGAACAGATGTACCTGGCTGTGATGTGATCTATTCCAGTAGGCTTTTATGAGCTGTTCATTCCTATTGACTTAGCATTTTATGTCTGTGCTTTTGCCTGGTGTGATGGTCGCATAGGGGTGTCATGTGTGTCTTTTCCTGATGTGTGATGGCTGCACAGGGGGCTGTGTGTATTTTCTCAGTGCAATGGCTACACAGGGTGTTATGTGTGTGTTTGCCTGCTGCACGTGTTATTGTGTGACTTCCCCGTTCGGTGCTTTGCTTGCAGGGTCCTGTGTGTATCTTTCACTTAGTGTGACGGTTGCCCTCATTGCTGTGCTAACAATGGACATTTCCAGCAATTATCTATCTAGAGGGTCCTGGGGAAAAAATTGCAGCAAAATCAATAAACAGTGCTAGACAGACCCTTGTAAACATGAAATGACACCCACGCATAAATGCCTTTCCTGCTATAGCATGTTAAAATCCAATTGGCATTGGGGTAAAATTTCTATGGTTTCCCCATCTCTTTAATATATTGCAGTCATTTGGAGGAGTTTGAGATGATTGCTGGGTGGTGGGTCTTTACACATGAATCTGTCTAATAACGCTTTTTACTACACTGTCTTATACATCACCTCTTAAACTTGCTCTGGTATAATAGCTGATATTCTGAAGTCACTATACCTTTCATTTACTCCTGCAGTCTCATCAAGCCCTCCCCTGATGCCCCCTACATCACACATACAACACCCCCCCTTGCCTCTCTCTAATCTCTCTGTATCCCTCCTGTGTTCACCAAATGGAACTGACAAAGGAAAGAACCAATGAGGTTAAAGTCTTTTAAAACCCCTGGAATACAGATGAGCTGGGAGGCATCTGGAAACAAAACCAGACACTTGAAATCAAAGAGACAAGTAAATTACTATCCTAATCTAGGAGAATAACTAAAGGTGTCAGTGGGGTTCCATTGATAGCACTTGGCTCTGGGCCAGAATGCCAAGGGTTCAAACTCCACACCAGCTTTGGGCTCAGGCCCAAGACTTGCTACTGCAGGGCGCAGCAGCATGTGTAGCAGTGTTAAAGGTGTCAGCCTTCTGCAGAGAGGTTAAGTCCAAGTCCTTCTGCCTGGTTGTCATGATACCCCAGAGGGATGCAGAGATAACCCTAGCTTCCTCTCCAGGGCAGGTCTCAACAGGACAGGCTGTGGATGAACTAATGCCCAGCAACAGTACTTGCTGGTATCACAATTGCACAATTAATTAGTGCATTTCTAATGAGGCTGCTTGAAGAAATAAAATGTGTGTAAGAAAATCCAACTGTCCCTCTTCCCCCTCAAAAAACCTGACGTCTGTCCTAAAGATTCTTTCATCAATGCAAAGAGCTAAGTTTGGAAACCTAAAACCATGTGTCTAAAAGAAAGAAAATGTTTTCATTGGAACAGCTTACATGTCTGGTACACTTGCATAAAAACTATGGCATAGCATTTTAGAGCTAAAATTGCTATAAAATGCTTAATACAGTAAGAATAATTATGAGATTTTGCATGCACAGCTGGTATACAACTAAAGTCTCAGCCACAGATTCAATGGAGCATGGGAAAACCATTTATAAAAATTCCTGGTATGCCAGTTTAACTCACCATCAACAGCCTATCAACACTTCTTCCATTCTTCAGGTGGAAAGGAGAGATATTTATTTACCAAATGCTTTATTTTTTCTCTCATGGATGTCATTAATAATTAATTTGAGGAATATGAGTTATCATATGACAGTGGCAATATAAGTTGTAACAGGATATAAATGACCTGAATGCAAGTCTTCTCCGCTGAGCAGAGGAGTTATAAAGATAGTAAATAATGAACCAAAAAGACCAGATTATTAAATCCACAGGCCAGTACCCTCCCCCACCCCCTTTTAAAACCTCTCCTCCTTTCTATTCCTTTACTCTTCTTAACTCTTCTCTGCTTTTCTAAGATTCAAATTATTGGGTGACTTTCTGGGTACTCTGGACCTCTTGCCATAGCCCAACTGGCATGGCCTTCCCCTAGGTAATACCCCAAAGATAGAACTCTTCCTTTGCTTTTTCCCCAGTCAAATTATTAAATTCTTTGTTCTCCATTCCCTTTATCTCCACCTAATAATCACTTGAAAAGGAGCTAAAATAATTTGGATGAGTTGTTAATAGTTAATAATAATTTAATATCATTCATTTCTTGATGAAAAAACTGACTTTAGGAGTCATATGAAGAATCTCTTAGGCTCTATGGAAAATGGCACAATAGGTGAGATGATTCTAATCAGAGGCATCACTGGATGCTTTGTTACACTGTTTTAGTTACAAGAAGAGGAGCCTCTGTGGATACATGGGAACTGCAGTTTGGAGACACAAAGAAAGCATGGTATAATGTAAAATGAATTGGACCAGAATCAGGAAACTCAACTCTCAGTCTCCCAAAACTTTGCCACCAAATATGCTGCGAATCATTCAGTTTCTTCAGCTGAGAAATGAAGCTCTTGGATTAGAAAACCTCCATGGTTCCTTCCAGCTCTGACATTCCATGGCTCTCTGACTGAAAGTCAGTCAGCTCTCCGGGTCTAGCTAGCTCCACCAGTTAAAAATGAGTGACTCTCTTCTGTAATCCTAGCACTCCGGGAGGCCAATGTAGGTGGATTGTTCAGGAGTTTGAGATCAGCCTGAGCAAGAGTGAGACCCTGTCTCTACTAAGAAAAAAAAAAAAAAAAGAAAGAAAGAAAAATTAGTGAAGCATTGTGGTGCACTCTTATAGTCTCAGCTACTCAGGAGGCTGAGGCAAGAGGATTGCTGGAGCCCAAGAGTTTCAGGTAGCTATGAGCTATGATGCCAAAGCACTCTACTGAGGGCAACAGAGGGAGATTCTGTCTCAAAACAACAACAGCAAAAAGAATTAGTGGCTCTCTATAGAGATGGCTGTGCTTCCACACAGAGCCAACCTAACTAAAGAGGTGCTGACACCCACAGGTAAGTTTTGATCTCTCTGCTACACCCTGCACATACTACATTTGAGTAGGCTCCTTTATGCTAGACACGTATTTTCTTAGCATTTGCCCCTCCCCCATTTATTTAATTCAGCAAAAATTTAATGCGTACTTTCTACGTACGAAGCACAGAACTGATTACTAACAACAAAGTAGAACAGGGCATCGTCTCTGGGTTCAAAGACAAACAGATGATTCCATTATCCTTGTTCATTTACTTTCTCTCCACCTCCACTTCTATGCATATACTTTAAGAACTATACAAGCAGTATGGAAAAAATAGGAGGAGTTAGAATTAACCGAGCCCAGTCTAAAATACTATTTATCTTCAACAAAAGAATATGATAATAATTTGTATTGGCAAAGTATGCTCATTCAATTATGCACTTCAATAGTATAAAGGGTATTTCTCAACATATATTTTGAGGTCATTAATTTGCAATAAGGGGAACAATTTGGGAGGAGAAAAGATTACAAGGGCAAAACATTCCCCTTTGTAAGAATCCTGATAAAGTCCTAGGATAAAAATCTGCGACTGTGTAAATAGCCTCTGGGAAAGTGAGATCATAGAATATTTTTGTTTAGTTTTTTTTTCCTTTGAGGATTTGGGGTTCTTATCCCTCCAAATTTTACTTCCTGACTTAATAATAATAACTGCCACTTACTGAGTATATGTTGATACTAAATGCCAGGCACTTCAAATACATTATTAGTCATTATTAAAACAACTTTGCAATATAAATAGTATTTCCCTCACAGATATAAAAACTGAGGGTCAAGGAGGTGAAGCAACTGCCCAGAGATAATTCAGACAGTGTGTGGAGCTGGAATTAAAACTCAGCTCTGTCTTTGTCTACGCTACATAAGTCCATAACCATTTTTTGGTTCTCAAATCTCACTTTATTTAAACAATAAATAATCTTGCATGGACACTTAGTGAGCTAGCAAGAAAAGCACGCTTATACTATGTATTCTTTCTTCACATACATTCATTGCATTACATACATTACAATGAAAATAGGAGATGATTAAGATTTTTCTAAGTAGATCTGGCTATCTTTTCATATTTATTTGGACCGAGATGAATACATTTCATCAAAGTAACAGGATAAGCTATTTGCAATGTGAGTAAGTATTTGGTGTTGATTGATCAGAAATGGAGAAGGTGTGTCACGACAACTCCAGCTGTGCGGTAGGATGCACGTAGTTCTACTGTCTATTCCGCTAAGCTGTTTTTCATTTTCCTGCACTTTGGACTTTTTGTTTTGTTTTTTATGAATTTAGTCACAGTTGGTTGTGTTTTGAACTTTGTAAAAATGTAATACTAAGGAAATTTGAAAAAGAAAGAAAATATTTTTGAAATGATGTCAAAATCAAATCTACCCCTCACTAATTTGATTTGCAGGAAATGGAGAACAAAGTATTATAAGCAGAATGCTTTTAAATACATCCTAATTACTTCAATGTGCAAATGCATTGACTAAATCGAAGCATGCATTTAACACTTTACACTTCAATTGTGCTTATTCATCTAAGTTCTATAGATGGCAATTCCATAAAAAACAAGAGATAAACTTCATTACAGCCAGTCATCACCAGTTATTGGGGTGAAGCTATTGTTCTAAGGCTTGAGTTAAGCTCTGAGCTCAGCCCACTTTTAGACTAATGTAGATCATTAGTTCAAATAAAACAAAATGACAGATAACTGATTATAACTACTTAGGTTCTCCCAGTTGACTCTGCTTTCCTAGTCTCCTCTTCTGCCTTCAGTGGGAGCGGGCAAGGGCATGGAGGCAACACATCTCCAGGTAGCAAAGCCATATAACATTGAGCACGGCGAACCCTAAGGAAGGATGCTGGAGGTGGTCTGTGATCAAAGCCGGGATGGAGTCATGACGCCAGCATTACTCAAAGCTTCATCAGGGACCAGTCGCACCATAACTGCTTGGCGAGTATGTGAAAAAGATGCATTTCAGGCTTTTACTCCACAGTGAAGTGAATAGGTTGTATATCTTGAGGTCATACTCAAAGGTTTCCATTTTACACAAGTAATTATTATGTTACTAAGAAGCCCCCAAACATTGGCTGATTCATCTCACCTCTCTAATTCTATGTCTAGCGAGAGTCCTCCTAATATACCCATATGCTCTGTCCGGTTGTCAAGACACATGTGCAAGTCCTGGGAGGCATCAACCAGTAATAATGGCTCAGGTTTAGCTTGGCATGATGTTATTTGATATGTAATATTTTATCCAAACTCCACAGCAAAGGCTATGAACTAAGTATTATTATTCTTCCCATCTTTCAGATGAGAACACTGAAATTCAGCGAGATTTAGTAATTTGTTGTAGATGTCATACTAATAACTGAAGGAGTTCTTAAAAACTATACCATTGTACTTTAACTCTTATCCCTTGCAGAAACACATGTTATTGAAAGATGTTTACTACTAAAGATGTCCATAATTGATGATATTATTATCCTAAAGGAAAATTCTGAAATGCTACTAAGATTGATTTTATAATAATACACAAGGTGTAAACATTTGTATCCAAGGTACTTTCTCCTTAGATTATTTTATAGAGACTAAAACTATTGAATACTAAACCACAAATCCTTCATCCATTTGTTCAACAATCATGCACTTTGCCCGAATCTGAGGTAACAAAGATGTACATGGGCTATAGTCTCCGTCTTCACTAGAATCACAGCTCTGAAAAACAGATGAGCTTGTGCCTCATTAGCGCTGTGTTAACTTCTATAGTCAGTGAAGGCCATAGGCAGTGAGAGTGGTTCATTCTCCTGAAAGGACAGAAAGAAGATGAGGTCTGGAAATTTTTAGTTACTCTAGCACTGTGCCATTGGCTAAGGTAAGAAATTCAGATTTTAAATAAGATTATATTTTTACTTGTATAGTTAGAAAAGGGGGCAGTCTAAGTTACTTGTGTATTTTGAGCTGATTAAACTTTATCTGGTTCATTCTTTCTGGCATCCAACTGGGTTTCTTTTTTGGCTAAATTTCTGGGTTCAGAGCCAAGTAAGTTGTTATGTTTATTCATTCTTACATGGAGCAGCTGAGATTCTATTCTTGTGATGGGTACCTAATAAATTTTATTAGTAGTACTTTATTTCACCCAGTAAAAATAATTTTGTCATGACATATTGACTGTCCTTTATTTTTATTTATTTCAATTATTCAAAATGTTATTAGACTGATAAATTTTTTAATAAGAGACATTTAGAAATTAAACACAACTGAAAACATAAAGAATGATTTAGATTCTTTCCTTGTGATAAGAGAGATGATCTCATATACACATATAGGTTGTTTGAGCATACAATGTCAGACTGAAGAAAATGAGATTCTAGAACATCAAAGTACAGGGCAATCATCTACTGCAAAGGTACAAGGATCCAAAAAAGAAAAAGAGAAACTCAGAAACAGTGAGCCATGGAAAGAATAGGATAAGATCCAGATTGGGGAAAATAAAAATCTATACCCCTACATTTCAGAAACTGGATAAATGTGAATTAGACATGGATTATTTCCTTATGTTGAACTGTTATTGAATTTGAGATTCAATATTTACATTATTTGCCATTAGTCTAAAACTTTTATTTATTTATATTCAGTAATTAGAATATTTTTAGAGTATTTAGAAAATTAAAGAAAAAGAAGAAATAAAATAATACTTAATTCCAGCATACAGAGTGCCCTTTATATTTTAATGTATTCTCTTCCAACATAATCAAAAACTTTCATTTTTATATTTGGGATCATGTTAGGCATATGAGTTTATTTGTTTCTTTTGGACCAGGTATTTTTAGTTCCATTATCTCATAAATATTTCATAATAAAAAGTTCTTTAAAATATCATTAAGAACTATATAATTTAATACATATAATATATAGTGATACATATGAATATTCCATAATTGGCTTCATGATTCCACTGATTTTGCAATTTAAGATTGTTTTTCTTTTTTTTTTATTAATGACATTGTAATACACATCTTTATAAATAAATCATTTTCTGAGATTCTATTTCCTATAGATAGATGACCTGAAGTGAAATTACTGGACAAAAGGATATATTTCTAAAGAAATGTTATTGATAATATAATGGCATATTACTTTGCTGAAATTATGTTAGTGCAAATTTCCTTACCATCATTATGTGAGTGTCAATTTTACTGTTTACTTGGCGGTATTGAGAATTTTTATATTTTCTATATATAGAAAATACAAAAAATATATAAATATATATTACTTTATAAATGTTTTTCAGTCTTTGAGTGCTAGTGAGCTACAATACTTTTTCATAGGTTTATTAGACATTTATATTTCCTTTTTCATTATTTCTCATTTTATATCCCTTATAGCTGTTATTTTTGAATAACACGTATCTTAGTTATCTTTGTATCTGTTGCTGCTACTTTATATCTGCTTATATCATCATAATCTTAACTCATTCTGAACCATGGCATCATGTCTGGCTGCTTTATATTCCATATTCTGTTTTGATTCACTCTGTGTCCTAATGTCCAAAAGTATTTTTACAAATGATGCTTTCATCTTGTCAATCCTGATCAAAAACCTATAATAATTCCTGGTTATTTATCTATCACCTAAATTCAATTGACCTGTTTAAGGTAAAATTCATTCCAGTCTTGGCTATCTCCTATAAGTTCTATTAAATAACTTAGGTTATTGCTATATAGAACCTATGTAAGTTGAGTTTTCATATGTGGGTATTTTTACATAATAGACAATGCAGCATACTAGAACATAAGAACTGAAAAGGGCGTTACATAGAAAGCATCAGTCCCAATACTCTATGTTTATGAATGAAGAAGTGGTCCATAGAGTTTAATGAATCACCCATGATCATACAGCCAGTTGAAGACAGAACTGGTACTAGAATCCAACTTTCTTGATTCCCAGTTCAATATTGTTTAAACAGAGAATAAAAATCACTTTCTTAATTTGGAAAATAGAAAAAGCTAGGAAGACAGTTTAATTTTGTTCTGTTGTTATGGATAAAAGATGGTTAAAATCATGAAAAATAGAAGGCTTGAGTGTCCTTATGACACAAATAATATGTACTTCTTATAAATTGATCAAATGTGTCATTAAAATTTCCATAAAATTTGCACATCAGCAAAAGATGCAGTTTATTTGCCTTTGGTTTTTATTCTTACAAATATATATTATGTTATTTGATCTTCTTCACTACAACAGAAGAACAGTGTTTTTATTGTAGTGTGCTATAGCTCTTTACTAAGTTGCTTAGTAATATCAATAAAAAATCCAATTTTTACAACAAATTCATAAAAAGAATTTCTTTTTTTTTTTTTTTTTTGTAGAGACAGAGTCTCACTTTATCACCCTGGGTAGAGTGCCGTGGCGTCACACTGCTCACAGCAACCTCCAGCTCTTGGGCTTAAGCGATTCTCTTGCCTCAGCCTCCCTAGTAGCT